>SJYC01024676.1:0-23730 GCA_006408675.1 Madoqua kirkii | reverse complement strand
CTGATAATATTTTTAGGTCATTAAATATCTTCATTACATATAATTTTATAACATGATTTTATTTTTGCAAAAATAGCATCTTATAGAATGGAATGAAACAGAAAATGCCTTTTGTCATCTGAAAACAAAGTATAAATGTTTCCTTATCTATTTATATGCTCATCTTTTCTGATGCCTGTATGATATTATAAAGATATATTTTGTTTTAAAATTTCCTTAGTGATTGATATTTTTGGATTCTTTTTTCTTTTACTGTTATTAACCATGCTGAAATGAACATCCTTAATCTTAATGTCATTCCAACTAAACTCAGGAAACCACTGAGGTGTCTATTGTAAGCAGAACCGATGAAAATCATTGGAAGGAGGTGGTTCTCATGTATGTGCTATTTTCAAAAGGAACTTATCTGTAAGCCTATAGAACATAACAGGCAAAATTATTTTATGGTTGTATACTTAAAGTCCTTGGGAAGACTAGTAGATGACTAGTTTTAGAAAGATAATCAGGCTATATGACTGAATTGAAGATAGACGTATTAATGCATTAATCAGTAGTTTTTCTCTATACTGGTAAGAACCAACTAGACACTGATAGAAAATGAAGTCATTCTGTTTTATATCAATGTCACAAAATGTTTTGAGGTTATATCAGCAAGAAATATGCAAGGGAAGGAAGGGAAAGGGAAGGGAAAGTCGCTCAGTCGTGTCCGACTCTTTGCGACCCCATGGACTGTAGCCTACCAGGCTTCTCAGTCCATGGGATTTTCCAGGCAACAGTACTGGAGTTGCCATATCCTTCTCCAGGGGATCTTCCCGACCTAGGGATCGAACCCAGGTCTCCCGCATTATAGGCAGACACTTTACCCACTGAGCCATCAGGGATATGCAGGACTTATATAAAGCAAATGATATAATCATATTGAAGAACAGAAACCAAATTCCCAAAAAAGTAGAAGATCATGCCATGTTCTTGGATGGAAGACATGAGAATAATGAAATAAATGTCAACTTCAAATTTATTTTTCAGAAACTATAACTCATCTTCCAGAAGTCAAAGGTAAGTTGATCAGAAAACTTCTGCTAAAAAGCATGTTTTTAAAAAAATTGTAAAAATGAGGAAATCGATGGGATATTTTCCTGGTTAAAAAAAAATAATCTTTTTTCTCCTTTCATAAAATGTAATATAGCGACTTCCGTGGTGGTCCATTGATTAAGAATCTGCCTTGCAGAGCACGTGACTGGGGTTCGATCCCTGGTCAGGGAGCTTAGATCCTACATGGTGCAGCCAAGAAACAGAACAAAAAAACAGGATGGAGAAACCACTCTGAAATTTCACTGGCATTACCTGTTTCTACTCTTTAACTTCTGCCAGTCTAATAGAAAAATACCTGATTTTAAAGTTCATATAGAAAAAAAAATGTCCAATAGTAATTAGGAATATCATGAGCAAAAATAGTGCTAGGGGTGAGAAATACCTCATATTAACATTATCAAGTATGGAAATAAACTACAATTATAATAATATAAATAGCTGTGTGTGTATGTGTGTATGTGTCTGTGTGAGGATGAGGGTGTATGATGGTGAAAGAGGATGAAGAAAAGAGATATGGCAGGAGGTGGTGGTAATCATTCAATAGATAGATGCCCACATTTATGTCTCTAAGCTTAAGGTATATTTCTGGAACTGGGGTCAAATGCTGAGCAAAATTTCAAGACTGTTGATGCCATAGAAAATAGTGGGATGGATGTAGGAGTATAAAACAAACAAGCAAACAAAAAACCTTTATTAGTAGAGTTCCCACAGCTCCGCTATATTGTGTGACTCAATATTGTTCAATAAAATTGGGTCCTGATTCTGAGTACAAACCTCCTTCCAGCCCCCAGCAGGAAAGTAATGTAACATCTCAATGAACAGTCCCAGAGAGGGATGACCTGAATCTTTGTTTTCTCTAGAGGGCAAGTGTTTCTTTCCATTCCGCTATAGAGATGGAATCTTCTATGACTGCGTCCAGTTCAAGGTAAAACACAAGTGGTGTTCCTTGAATGAAACCTACGAAGGATATTGGAAGTACTGCTCTGAAGAAGGTGAGGGTCTTGACTTGGAATTCAAGGTGGTGATATTGGTCTTGGGGGACTGGGCTAGGGGTGGCTGAGAGCACAAGAAGGTTCTGTAAAGGGAATTCACAGTCGGTTAAACTGTGAAATAAGGGATGCATGGTTCTCTGACGGTCAGAAAAATCACATTGCACCAAGCATCTGAGTGCTTCAACCATGTTACCTTGAAAAGAGACCTTTCAGCAGAACCTCAATCTCTCATCAAGACTGTTTGCATATGCTTATGGTGGAACAGAGTAGAGCAGATGGGAGTGGGAACGTGTGTGTGTGTGTGTGTGTGTGTGTGTGTGATGGCAGAGACAAGGTACAAAATGAAAAGAGTTCTTATTTTGATTGCTTCTCTCTTCTCTGTAGACTTTGCAAAATGTGTGTTTCCCTTCTGGTACAGACGCCTCATTTACTGGGAATGTACCGAGGATGGGGATTCCTTTGGGAAAGCGTGGTGTTCACTGACCCGGAATTATAACAAGGACAGGGTTTGGAAATACTGTGACTGATGGTGAGATTTATTTAGGGGAGGACATGAAGACGTTTAATTGTTCTTCTGGGAAAGACTGTACAATTTTGCTTGGGAAAGGAGTATGTAAGACTCTCATGAAAAAAATTTTATTCTGAGCTATGAATGGAAGGTGATTGACTGTAAATAAATTGGGATTTTGATTATGGACTGTAAGGGTTTGATACCTATATTCTAGCCTCAGCACTTTCACTTGCTGATTGTGTAAAATCGGGTCCTTTTAAAACAGTGTATGGACTCTGGGTGGTAATGATGTGTCAATGTGTTTTCATAGATCAGAACCGATGTTGGGGAATTTTGATGATGGGGAGGCTGTTCATGTAAGGGGGTGTGGGTTATATGAGAAATCTCTGTATCTTCTGCTTAATTTTTCTGTGCACCTAAAACTTCTCTCAAAAATAAAATGTATTAAAGTTCATTGCTTTAATATTTTTTTAAACAGAAAAAATAAGTGATAATTGAGACAGGACCGAAGGTAGAAGCGTGGGTGTTGACTAGATGAAGTGCTGGAATCAGGCTCAGACTTCCCTGGCCGTCCAGTGGCTACCGCTCCACACTCCCAGCGCCGAGGGCCTGGGTTCCATCCCTGGTCAGAGAACTAGATCCCACATGTTGCAACTAAGGATTCTGCACACTGCAACTAAGACCCAACATGGCCAAATAAATAAATATTAAAAAAAAAAAAAAGGATGAGGCTGGGACTTCCCTGGTGGCGCAGTGGGTAAGAATCTGCCAATGCAGGGGGCGCTGGTTCGACCCCTGGTCCTGGAGGATTCCACACGCCACGGAGCGACTAAGCCCCCGAGCCACAACTGCTGAGCCTGCGCTCCAGAACCTGTGGAGCCATGAGAGAAAGCCTGCGTGCAGCAACAAAGACCCAGCACACCCCAAAATAAATACGGTTATTAAAAACATAAAAACGGCGTGACTATGGCTCAAGCATTCAAACAGAGCCAGGTGGCCACTGTGGACGGATGTCGTTTCAGATACCTTCCTCCATCACAGAGAACTTGAATTTTCAGACTCAAGAGAAACTGGATGTAGAGGAAAGCATGCCGCTGCTGCTGAGTCTCGTCAGTCGTGTCCGACTCTGTGCGACCCCATAGACAGCAGCCCACCAGGCTCCCCCGTCCCGGGATTCTCCAGGGAAGAACACTGGAGTGGGTTGCCATTTCCTTCTCCAATGCATGAAAGTGAAGTCGCTCAGTCGTGTCGGACTCTCAGCGACCCCATGGACTGCAGCCCACCAGGCTTTTCGGTCCGTGGGATTTTCTAGGCAAGAGGACTGGAGTGGGGTGCCATTGCCTTCTCTGAGAGGAAAGAATAGAGGACCCTAAAGTTGAGAGAGAGAAAGCGCACCACATAGAAGGATCTGGTGGGTTTCCTTCACATCACCTTCACCTGCACTTGTCAAGAACCAAACTTTCATTTCTTTCAGCTCTGAAGTTTTCACCTACTTTGCAGTGCTCATGAGCCTCTCCTAATATAATCTTCGAGAAGTTGCTTCTCTGTCTAAATTGCGTCCCTGGTGGCTCAGATGGTAAAGAATCTTTCTGCAATGCGGGAGACCTGGGTTTGATCCCTGGGTTGGGAAGATCCCCTGGAGGAGGGCATGACAACCCACTCCAGTATTCTTGCCTGGAGAATCCCCATGGACAGAGGAGCCTGGCAGGTTGCAGTCCATGGGGGTCGCAAAGAGTCAGACACGACTGAGCCACTAAGCACAGCGCTGTCTAAATTAACCAACGCCAACTTTTGTGGTTTGTAAGCAAGATCCCTGACTAATAGCGCATGCCATCGGATTGAGTTTTAATTCTCTATTCATGCTGAATCATTTAGAGATGCAGTAAAGCGTAGGAAGGGGTTGACGGCACTTACTCTGCAGAGAGCTAAAACTGGATTGCTAAAATCCAGTGTCCACCAATTGGTATGGAAAACTCACTCTTTACTGACTATCTCTAACTCTCTGGGTTAGAGTTTTACCCTATAGCATTGCCATGAGCAATATTATAGAGAAAGAGATGAACAAAGATGCATGAGAGAAAATTTTTTTCTTCTTTGATGCCAGAGAGAGACAAGTACCATATTATTTCATTTATATGTGGAATCAAAAAGCTAAACTCTTAGAAACAGAGAGTAGATTGGTGGCTACCAGGGGCTGAGAGAGTGGGGGAAATGAGCAATGCTGATCAAAGGGTACACATTTTCAGTTCTGGATAAACAAATTCTGGAGATCTAATACTGTGTAGTTGAAAATTGATAAGAAAGTCAGTCTCAAATGCTCTCAACACACACGGACACAAACGGTAACTCTGCAAGGTGACCAAGGTGTTAACTAACCTTATTACGATAATCATTTCACATAATATATGTATGTATTGAATCACATTGTATACATTATCTTACATAGTTATAGATCATATATATCTCAGGAAAGCTGGAAAAAAGTGAAATGAAACATATGTAAAAACAGCAAATAGATTAATCACATACATAAAATAAATCTCATCCCCTCAAAAAAAAAAAATTCCCTTTAACTTCCAAGATAAGGTTTGACCAAATATCTGAGCACCATGGCCCAGCCAAGTTGACCTGTAAAATTAACCAACAAATAAGGTAATCAAAATTCAGACTGCAGGGACTTCCCTGCAGTCCAGTGGTTAAGACCTCACCTTACAAAACAGAGGGTGTGAGTTCAAATCCTGGGTGAGGAGCTAAGATCCCCTATGCCTCGAGACCAAGAAAAGTTTTTTAGATACTGGCTAGGAAGTAGAGTGTCAGGGGGAAGGGAGAATATCGTCCCCTGTGGTTTTGCAGACTTTCAAAATTCTGTTTACAAGAACAACAACACAAACAATTATTTGTTGAACGTTTGTAAGCAACAGTATCCAGAACCAATTGACTTACACCCTTTTTAAGGTCCTCGGGTAATCTCTGTGTATATTCAGCTTTGAGCCTCTCTGACCCACCCTGTTCAAATGTCATCACAAAGGTACATTCGCGTGATTTCCTTGCCCTGAGTCTTCCTGCCCTGTTCACATTTTCTTTTTTTTCTCTTTCAGTTCAGCTCAGTGGCTCAGTCATGTCCAGCTCTTTGTGACCCCATGGACTGTAGCACACCAGGCTTCCCTGTCCGGCACTACCTCACAGAGTTTGCTCAAACTCATGTCCATTGAGTTGGTGATGTCATTCAACCTCGCGGCCTCGGTCAACCCCTTCTCCTCCCGCCCTCAATCTTTTCCAGCCCAGTTACACAATGGGAAAAAAAAAAATCCCATTGGCAGAGGACATCTATTTCCTAAACACCTGTGATCTTCCTGAAGAATTCATTGATGGCCAAAGAATATATTTGCAGCAAGCATGTCATCAAAGGGATATATTTACTAATCCAGACTGTGCCACTTATGACAGGCAATTTCCTTGATCTCTCTAAGCCTCTGTTTCCTCATCTATAGGACAAGGACTTCCCTGGTGGTTCCGTGGCTCAGATTCTGCCCTCCCAAATGCAGGGGGTCCAGGTTCAATCCCTGGTCTGGGAACTGATTCCCACACATCACAACTAGGAGTTCACATGCCACAACTAAGCCAGGCAAAGCCAGATAAATCAATATTTAATCAAATAAAATGAGAATATTACTATAAATAAAATAAGCATGGTAGACGTCTCATGGCTCACCGTGCACATAAAATGATATACTCTGTTCCCATTATTTGCCATAGTTATGCTCAAAAAAGTTGCCATGAATGATGAGTTCATGACTGCTGACTCATGGTTCCAGAGCAAAATACGGGGGTGACACGTTCACAACATGGGCACCAACTGATCGATACACAGCTTGGATTTGTGTGTTTCTGTTTAAAGACACCTTAGTCCATACATATTGTTGGTTCACTCACACTGAACTCACAGCCAACAGCAGCGTAACTGAAGCCGGAAGGAATCTCATCTCACAGGTGTATTTTCTCCATCACAGCCTTCGTGGGCTTAAGACACCAGAGTGTGTCAGCAGTATACTCAGAAGCGTTTTAAACAGAAAAAGCACCAAAAAGAAAACACAACACGTGCACTGCGAAAGGAACCGTTTACAGTACGAAGGCTGAAGCAGGAAGGTGGAGTTCGGTTGTCTTCTCTCTCAGCACTGAGATCCCCAGAAGTATCGATGCTCTGCTCTTCTGTGAAGGACTCTGAAAAGGCAGTGCGTGCCTATTGCCTTGGTAGTTCTTAATACATTCCAGCAAGTACAGCTACAAGTGTGGGATCCATCAATAATGAGACCCACAGAGTGTGCAACTGTATATGCATGCTCCCTAACACTAGAAAGTAATCAATAAATATTAGCTATTTTTGTTACTATTGAGAGAATTAGGACCTAGATAGATAGGCACTTCCCTCCTCATAGTACTGATGTCTGCAGCCTTCCATATATACACATATATGTCAGTCAGTCAGTTCAGTCGTTCAGTCGTGTCCGACTCTTTGTGACCCCATGGACCACCAGGTTTCCCTGTCCATCACCTACTCCCAGAGCTTACTCAGACTCGTGTCCATCGAGTCAATGATGCCATCCAACCATCTCATCCTCTGTTATCCCCTTCTCCTCCTGCCTTCAGTCTTTCCCAGTATCAGGGTCTTTTCCACTGAGTCAGTTCTTCGAATCAGGTGGCCAAAGTATTGGAGCTTCAACTTCAGCATCAGTCCTTCCACTGAATATTCAGGACTGATTTCCTTTAGGATGGACTGGTGGGATCTCCTTGCAGTCCAAGGGACTCTCAAGAGTCTTCTCCAACACCACAGTTCAAAAGCATCAACTCTTCGGTGCTCAGCTTTCTTTATAGTCCAACCCTCACATCCATACATGACCACTGGAAAAACCACAGCTCTGACTAGATGGACCTTTGTTGGCAAAGTAATGTCTCTGCTTTTCAATATGCTGTCTAGGTTGATCATGGCTTTTCTTCCAAGAGGCAAGTGTCTTTTAATTTCATGGCTACAATCACCAAATGTACCAGATCATATTTTAAAATGTATTCTTACTGTCAGAAAGACAAATATCATATGATGTTACTTACAGGTGGAATATATACCTATATAAAAAATGAGCTTATTTACAGAACAGAAATAGACCCACAGACATAGAGGTTGGGATTAACAGAAACACAGTACTACATATAAAATAGACAAAGCAAGGACCTACTATATAACACAGGGAACTATACTCAATATTCTGTTACAACCTATAAGGGAAAAGAATTCAGTCCATATATATATATATCTGAAATGGAATATATATGTATTTATATGAACCACTGTGCTAATCACCTGAAACGGACACGCCATTATAAATTGCTATACTTTAATTAAATACAAAAACAACAAACTAGTTAATTAAATACTGTGGATCATGGTTTTTAAAAAAAGAAAGTCTGAAAACAGACTTTCTTCTTTGTGGACCCAAAGGCTCGTAGTTTTTCATGAGGGATAGGTGATCCTCTAAAAAGAATGCTTCTGATTTATCTTTCTAGTCTGTAATTGTTGGTAGAAATAATAGTCTTTGAAATGGGTTTAACTCTGTCAATGGAGATGGGCAGAACTTGCAGTGAGTGAACCCAGGTGCTAGCAATTATTCTTAAGGTGCAAAGAGAGCGCGGTGATTATGCCAGGCAACAGGGATCACTTAACTAATTAGAGCTTAGGGAATGGTGGACCCTTAGAGACCTCTGGTGGTGATGATAATCTAAACAAAGGTTTTTCAGAAATAAAAACAACAGCTCGATAAAAGACCTATGACATGGAATATCCAAAGGGCCAGACTTGAGCCCCCATGCTAGGATCAAAGCCTTTCACCTAATTTCTCAGCATGAGTCAGTTCATAGACTCAAAGCCTCTTGAATGAAGGGGAGGCTCGATCACCGTGAAGACACACACTGACGCAACTCCATAGGCGTACACTGTAATCCTTGGAAGACTTTCCCAAAGGGGCAACCGTGTTTCGTGCACAGGAGAACGTTGCTGTGGTTCAGTCACTAAGCCGTGTCTGACTCTTTGCGACCCCATAGACTACAGCATGCCAGGCTCCTCTGTCCTAATTCATTATCTCCCGAAGTTGGCTCAAGCTCACGTCCATTGAGTCGGGGTGATGCCATCCAGCCATCATATCCTCTGCTGCCCTCTTCTTTTGCCCTCAGTCTTTCCCAGCATCAGGTTCCTTCCCAGTGAGTCGGCTCTTCGCCATCAGGTGGCCAAAGTGTTCAGTTCAGTCAGTCAGTTCAGTCGCTCAGTCCTGTCTGACTCTTTGCAACCCCGTGAGTCGCAGCACGCCAGGCCTCCCTGTCCATCACCATCTCTCAGAGTTCATTCAGACTCACGTCCATCGAGTCCGTGACACCATCCAGCCATCTCATCCTCTGTCATCCCCTTCTCCTCTTGCCCCCAATCCCTCCCAGCATCAGAGTCTTTTCCAATGAGTCAACTCTTCCCATGAGGTGGCCAAAGTACTGGAGTTTCAGCTTCAGCATCATTCCTTCCAAAGAAATCCCAGGGTTGATCTCCTTCAGAATGGACTGGTTGGATCTCCTTGCAGTCCAAGGGACTCTCAAGAGTCTTCTCCAGCACCACACTTCAAAAGCATCAATTCTTCGGCGCTCAGCCTTCTTCACAGTCCAACTCTCACATCCATACATGACCATCGGAAAAACCATAGCCTTGACTAGATGGACCTCTGTTGGCAAAGTAATGTTTCTGCTTTTCAATATGCTATCTAGGTTGGTCATAACTTTCCTTCCAAGGAGTAAGCATCTTTAAATTTTATGGCTGCACTCACAATCTGCAGTGATTTTGGAGCCCCCCAAAATAAAGTCTGACACTCTTTCCACTGTTTCCTCATCTATTTCCCATGAAGTGAATGAACCAGCTCCCATGACCTTCTTTTTCTGAATGTTGAGCTTTAAGCCAACTTTTTCACTCTCTTCTTTTACTTTCATCACTTTTATCAAGAGGCTTTTGAGTTCCTCTTCACTTTCTGCCATAAGGGTGGTATCATCTGCATATCTGAGGTTATTGATATTTCTCCCGGCAATCTTGATTCCAGCTTGTGCTTCCTCCAGTCCAGCGTTTCTCATGATGTACTCTGCATAGAAGTTAAATAAGCAGGTGACAATATACAGCCTTGACGTACTCCTTTTCCTATTTGGAACCAGTCTGTTGTTCCATGTCCAGTTCTAACTGTTGCATATAGGTTTCTCAAGAGACAGGTCAGGTGGTCTGGTATTCCCGTCTCTTTCAGAATTCTCCACAGTTTATTGTGAACCACTCAGTCAAAGGCTTTGGCATAGTCAACAAAGAAGAAATAGATATTTTTCTGGAACTCTCTAAGTTGCTTTAAAAAATGAGAATGGAGCTACCATATGATCGAGCAATTCCACTCCTTGCCTTAGATCTGGACAAAATCATAATTCAAGACATAGGCAACCACTATTTTTCAGGGCAACACTATTTACACTAGAATGAATGTGAAAGGTGGAAATAGTGTCCTTTTGGAAGATGGCATCTATTCTAAATATACTTCCAAATGATAGTCTCGTCCTTTCTCTCTGCCTCCATCACACTGGTGCTTACCCTCTTAGCCTGCATAACTTATCCTCTTTCTTGAGAATATCAGCTTTCACATCCCTTCCTCTAAGAAACTGAAGGCTTCCCTGGTGGCTCAGTAGTAAAGAATGCCCTGCCAATGCAGGAGACGCGGGTTCCATCCCTGGGTCCAGAATATTCCTCTGGAGAAGGAAATGGCAACCTGCTCCAGTATTCTTGCCTGGGAAATACCGTGAACAGAGGACCCTGGCAGGCTGTAGTCCATGGGGTGGTGAAAGAGGCAAGACAGTGAACAGCAAAGAAACTTCATTTTCAACCAGGAACATTTTGGTTGTCACAACTGAAGCAAGGGGCGCTACCGCCATCTAGTGGGTAGAGGCCAGGGATGCTGCTAAGCATGGGACAGCAAACAATGATCCCCAGTTCAACTCAGTCGCTCAGTCCTGTCCGGCTCTTTGGGACCCCATGGACCACAGCACATCAGGCTTCCCTGTCCGTCACCAACTCCCTTAACAGCAAAGAAACTTCATTTTCAACCAGGAACATTTTGGTTGTCACAACTGAAGCAAGGGGCGCTACCGCCATCTAGTGGGTAGAGGCCAGGGATGCTGCTAAGCATGGGACAGCAAACAATGATCCCCAGTTCAACTCAGTCGCTCAGTCCTGTCCGGCTCTTTGGGACCCCATGGACCACAGCACATCAGGCTTCCCTGTCCGTCACCAACTCCCTGAGTTTGCTCAAACTCATGTCCATTGAGTGGGTGATGCCATCCAACCATCTCATCCTCTGTCGTCCCCTTCTCCTCCTGCCTTCAATCTTTCCCAGCATCAGAGTCTTTTCCAATGAGTCAGTTCTTCACATCAGGTGGCCAAAGTATTGGAGCTTCAGCTTCAGTCCTTCCAATGAATATTCAGGGGTGATTTCCTTTAGGATGGACTGGTTTGATCTCCTTGCAGTCCAAAGGGATGTCCACTATGCCCAGACTGAGGTGTAAGACTTAGTCTAGCTCTAGCATCTCTCTCACAAGGCTTGGGTAACGGAGCCCCCTGGGGACTTCCTCAGGCCCTTCGATGTTCTGATCTGCTGCTTTGAAACTGCCTACATTTTCACTTTCGCCCCTAGAAATTGAGGGAGAACAGGAACATATTTCATATCTATTTCATATCCCTGAAGCACATGTGTGGCATTGACTCACACAATTTCCTTTATATAATAAAAGAAAAAAATGGCTTTTGCTTGCATATCACATACTCTTGGCACTATCCATGGACACTGTCAACCGAAGAAAAACGCCTGCAAGTTTGTGTGTGTTTTATTTGGGGAGCTTACTGAGCACTATAGCCTGGGAGACAGCATTTCAGATAGCTTTGAGGAACTGCTCTAAAGAGGTAAGGGAGGAACCAGGATATACAGCAGGGTGTTTTTATTTTGTTTGTTTACTTGTTTTTGTTGAAAGGGAAAAAAATGTAGTGGAACATCAAGAAAGTGCTGTGAATTACAACGAGCAGATTTCACAAGTTATTAATTTTAGGGCTTTTTCATGTAGGAGAAGATGGAAGAATCTGGATTCATTGAAATTATTCCTCAGATGTGCAGTCTTAACTACTGAGGGTCAGTGTCCAAAGCAGAGAATTCTTCCTGCTTTTCTCCACCCTAAATTCCCCTGGAGGTGCATTACCAGTGCACAGTCCTCATGGCTGAAGACTTGATCCTTGTAGAACGGGAGGGTGAGCAGCATTCTTTGTTGACAGCGCCCCCTGTTGGTCATAAATGGACTAAGGTTTGGGAGGGATTAGGGCTGCCCTTGCGGAGAAGGCAATGGCACCCCACTCCAGTACTCTGGCCTGGAAGATCCCATGGATGGAGGAGCCTGGTAGACTGCAGCCCACGGGGTCTCGAAGTCGGGCACAACTGAGCAACTTCACTTTCACTTTCCACTTTCATGCATTGGAGAAGGAAGTGGCAACCCACTCCAGTATTCTTGCCTGGAGAATCCCAGGGACGAGGGAGCCCTGTAGGGGCTGCCCTTGTGGCTCAGATGGTAAAGCGTCTGCCTACAATGTGGGAGACCCGGGTTTGATCCCTGGGTCGAGAAGTCCCCCTGGAGAAGGAAATGGCAACCCACTTCAGTATTCTTGCCTGGAAAATCCCATATACGGAGGAGCCCGGTAGGCTACAGTCCATGGGGCCGAAAGTCAGACACGATTGATCGACTTCACTTCTGGACTTCAATCTAGTGACCAGTTAGCTCTAAGAAATATCTTTCCTAGGTCAGACGAGATTTTGGTCATAGGACACTCTACATGCTATTTTTGAATTAAGCCCTGTTGATAACCTAATGTTCTCTGGATTGTCTGTCTTATTAGTCTATTATGAGTCCAGTAATGTTTGCCCTTGTTTCTTCCCATACTAGAGCTGCACCATTACAATTATTCTATATAATTATATATGTGATTAATTACCTTAAGACATTTAGCCATCATTCATTTTGTTGGAGGCCTACATCTTGGGTAAAACAAGAGACAACAGTCTTATAAAGTAGACAGGATATAAGTCATAAAGTTAGTGACATTAATAAGATCACAGTATACTAGAGAAATGGAGAAGGCAATGGCACCCCACTCCAGCACTCTTGCCTGGAAAATCCCATGGATGGAGGAGCCTGGTGGGCTACAGTTCATGGGGTCGCTGAGAGTTGGACACGACTGAGCGACTTCCCATTCACTTTTCACTTTCACGCACTGGAGAAGGAAATGGCAACCCACTCCAGTGTTCTAGCCTGGAGAATCCCAGGGACGGGGGAGCCTGGTGGGCTGCCGTCTATGGGGTTGCACAGAGTCAGACACGACTGAAGCGACTTAGCAGCATACTAGAGAAAGGCACCAAGCATAAATAATTTGAAAACCACAAAGAGAACAAATTAAAACACTGATTGTTATAACCAGTTCTGGATAGTGCAGTGGTAGAGAATCCGCCTGCCAATGCAGGAGACACAAGAGATGCAGGTTCAACCCCTGGGTCGGCAAGATCCCCTGGAGACGGAAATGGCAACCCACTCCACTATTCTTGTCTGGAGAATCCCATAGACAGAGGAGTCTGGCAGGTTACGCTCCATGGGGTCACAAAGAGTTGGACACAACTGAGCACAAATCTGAATTGCAATAAGCCATCAAGTCCAGAGAGGATTCAGCTGGAGAAGCCAAAATCTGGAGGGATCAGGTAGAGAGAAAAAGATAAATATTTCATCTTTGTTTGCAAAGGTATAGTCTGCCATCTTGCTGTAGTATGTAATTAGCATAAAAGAAAAGGCTTTCTGAAAAACAAAGATGAAAAGCCAGCACTATTTCGGACAATCAGGGATACAGTTATGAGACCTATTTCCCATTTCATTCAGTCCCATATGCTTAGTCACTCAGTCATGTCCAACTGTTTGTGACCCCGTGGACTGTAGCCCTCCAGGCTCCTCTGCCCATGAGGATTCTCCAGACAAGACTACTGGAGTGGGTTGCCATGTGCTCCTCCAGGGGATCTTCCCAACCTAGGGATCGAACCCAGGTCTCCCACATTGCAAACAGATTCTTTCCTGTCTGAGCCACCAGGGAGGCCCATTCTGTCCCATGCCTATAATTAATTCCTGTTGATTTAGATGAAGCCAGCAAGTTTTCCATTAGAGTTTCATAATTTTTTATCTCATTCAACAGTATGATCTGAAAGTCATCAGAAACATTATGTGTCCAAAAGTATTTTTATGAATCTTCTAGAAGATCTTCACTTGGTAAAAACCTCAAAGTAAAACAGTGACTATAAATGACCAAAACCATTGATCTGCTGCCTAAATGATATTAAAAAATGAAATTACCCAACCATATTTTCTTCAATTTGCTTTTATTAGTACCTGAATATAAGTCTCCAGTTTTAACTTTTTATTGTGTGGTCTCAGCTAACCCTGTCAGTTTCCTTATACGTGTTCAGTTGCGTCCGACACTTTGTGACCCCATGGACTGTAGATGACCAGGCTCCTCTCTCCATGGGATTTCCCAGGCAAGAATACTGGAGCGGATTGCAATTTCCTCCTCCAGGGGATCTTCCAGACCCAGAGATCGAACCAGTGTCTCTTGCATCTCCTGCACCTGCAGGCAAATTCTTTACCACTGAGCCACCTTGGAAGCCCACACTGAACATTCCTTTAGTATATCTAATTAATGTTGCCTGAGGGGCAGATTTATAAGCCCTGTTTTATAACATCGGGCAGGGGAGCATTCCCCCACATAATGTCTATCCCATAATATAATTAGAGATCCATGTAAAAAGTATCCATTTTACATTAGCAATGTAACAATCTCACATAATGCCCTTTCAAATACACCAATCGTTATAAATATTTTTCTCAATTCTATTAACACTTATACCCTTACCTTTAGCCTATCAACAAGTCTTGGTCTTACAAGGAGTCCTAGAAAGTTTCCTTTGAAAAGAAAAAAAAAATTTTTAATGTGGACCATTTTAAAAGTCTTTATTGAATTTGTTACAATACTGTTTCTGTTTTATGTGGGTTTTTTTGGCCTTGAGGCATGTGGGGTCTCAGCACCCTAACCAGGACTTGAACCTACACCCCCAGCATTGGAAGGTGAAGTTTTAACCACTGGATCACCATGGAAGTCCCAAGAAACTTTCCTTTTTAATCCCTCAGCCATTTTATTCAGTTTAGGATGTAAGTCTTTGAGGTCCCCAGTGAGGGAGTCAGGCAAAGGGACTCAGAACCTTTGTCAATCTTGAACTTGATTAATTGATTGAACAATTGCCCCCAAACAATTGCTGGGCTGGAATCTCAGTGTAATTTTCTTTCAGCTTAAAAAAATTTTTTTTAAAAACTGGTTGTAAATAGAGCAGACTTATTTGGGACCCTTTAATGTTGGGGTACCAATAGAGGGTCCTTTTTGAAACCAAGTCCCCCTATTGAGTTTATGATTAATCTCTCTATCCAAAATTTTATTCCCTTTCTTATACCACCCCTGTCCTCCTCAGGATTGAAGTATCCAGAAAAGGGGGTTATTAACACTGCTCCCTGTGGGACCCTCTTGAATACAAAACCTCTCCTTGATCACAGTTTCTAGTTTGTAGAAAGGACTTTAGTCTCCTAGCTCTTCCCAAATTCCAAAATGTAGATAGGGAAGTAAGGGAATGCAGAAACAGAGGAAACGCAAATAGTTCAGCCGTTTCCTTTCTTTTTGTGGCTCAGTAATACTCCAGTGTGCACACACACACCACATCCTCTTTACCCACTCCTCTGCTGGTGGACACTAGCTTGCTTCTGTGTCCTGGCTATTATGAATGGTCCTGCAATGAACATTTGGGTGTGTGTATCTTTTTGATTGAAATTTTTATAAGTAAATTTCAGCTCTCCGTATCTTTGAGTGTCCTTCAGTGATAACTATCGGTGCCTTGTGTGGACTCAGGTGTCACCTAGGAATAACTGTAACCCAGTACCGACCATAGAGTCTGCAGACCAAGTGGCTGCGTATGTCTCACCCAGTAATTGATTGGAAGTGAAAGCCGGGTCCAACTCTTTGTGATGGAGTTTTCCAGGCCGGAATACTGGAGAGCATAGCCGTTCCCTTCTCCAGGGGAATCTTCCCAACCCAGGGATCACATCTAGGCCTCCCACACTGCAGGCGGATTCTTTACCAGCTGAGCCACAGGGAAGCCCAAGAATATTGGAGTGTGTAGCCTATCCCTTCTCCAGCCTATCTTCCTGACCCAGGAATTGAAACAGGGTCTCCTGCATTGCAGGCAGATTCTTTACCAACTGAGCTATCAGGGAAGTCCCCAGTCATGAATTAGCTATTGTCATTCCAATAAGATTAAACATTCCGATAAGATTAACAGTTTTGTTAGTGTTCCATGACCTATGAAGTGGGAGAAGAATACAATTTCTTCATATAATCTGATATTCAGTGTTAAAACTAAAGGGGAGCATCGTGTGAACTGATCTGAGTATTGCTGACACATGTTCACTGTCAATAATTACTGGTCACTCACAGTATCATTAGGATTATTGTCACTAACGAGAATTATTTAACAATTATTTAGCAATTACAAGGAATGAAAATATAATTTTCACTCTCCCTATTGTTGATTATGTGAACATGTGAAGGCTTTGGTCCTCAGAGAGATAAAAGGCAGGTACAATGAAGTAACAATTGCTATTGTGAATTTTCAGTGTGGCAGACATGAAAATTCTCTTAGCCCAGCCCCTAAAACGTGAAATCATTTAATACGTGCTCATTGTATTAATGATTGGACCTCCTGGGGGCTCAGTGGTAGAGAATCCCCCCTTTCCAAAGCAGGAGACAGGTTTAATACCTGTGTCAGGAAGATTCCCTAGAGAAGGAAACAGCAACCCACTCCAGTATTCTTGCCTGGAGAATCCCACAGAGGAGCCTGGCAGGCTACAGACCATGGTCACAGTTGATGGGGTCACAAAAGGAGTCAGACACAACTTACTGACTAAGCAACAACAGCAAAGTGTTTGTGATTAAGTGGTAAACAAGAACTGCCTCCTCTAGGCATAGTATAAATTCAACCCCACAGCCTGTGAGTCTAAAGCAAGTTCTTGACTCCTATGTTCAAAGAGGGAGATTTCAGGGACTGCCCTGCTGGTCCAGTGGTCAAAACTCTGAGCTTCCGAAGCAGGAGATGTAGATTCAATCCCTGCTCAGGGAATTAACAACCCACGGGCTACACAGGACAGCCAGAGATTTTCTAAAAATTGTTAGATTGCTATAAAAAAGAGAGAGAGATCGTTGTTCACCTGAAGCTAGCACAACATAGCTTCTTAAGTAGCTATAGTGTGGTGTTAGTCGCTCAGTCGAGTCTGTCTGACTCTTTGCAACCCCATGGACTGTAACCCCCCAGGTGCCTCTGTCCATGTCTCCAGGCAAGAATACTGGAGTGGGTTGCCATTCCCTTCTCCAGGGGATCTTCCCTACCCCAGTACAAAATAAAAAATTTAGGGAAAAAAAAAAATAGAGAGATGTCAGTCATGGTGTCTCAATTTCCCTCCAGCTTCTTGTCACTATACCTTTTTATCTAGTTTTCAATTTTAATTATCATCAAACTAAGAGAAATCTTACCAGAAATACACAAAAAATTCTTGTACATGATTCACACAGATTCACCAGTGGTGACGTTTTCCAGCATTTGCTAGCTTATGTTCTCATTTCTTTCACTCTCATGGATAATATTAACTTTTTTAACCACTTGAGAAAAAGGTACTGATACCATTTCCTTTTATCCCTCCACACTTCAGAGAATATTTTCTAAGACCACAGATATTTCCTTTCTAATCTCAGAAAAATGATAGAAATCGAGGAATTTAGTATTGATGCAGTGTTACTAACTAATCGACATTGTGCATTCAAATGTGGCCAGCTATCATTTTCTGTGGCTGAGGATTCAATCTAGGATTTAGTTTACATTCTCCCCTCTCCTTTCTCTCGACCATATCGGCAGCTTTTCTTTTCTTGGGGTTTTATTTTTTTAATAGCAATTTGATCATTTGAGTGGTACCAGACAATTATTTTGTACAGCTTCCTCAGTGAGAGTTTCACAGTATGTTCTCACCAATGTCTTCAGGGCTAGACTTCACGTTGTAAATATGCCCCTGACAAAGGAAGGAGCCAGCAAGAGACGTCTCTAGCAGGCCAGTGGGTGAGACACCAAGCTTCCAAATCAAGGTACACGGAATCCAATCCCTAATCAGGAACTAGGATACCACATGCCTCCCGGCATGGCCAAAAACAAACAAAAAGGAAGGAGGGAGAGAGTAAATTTACTGTGGGGAAATCTAACAAACCTTAGCTCGGCCAAGTGATCAAGGTCAATGGTGAGCTGTCGGGTTGATAGTGAAAGCCCTTGAGATGCTGGGACTATAATAGTATTTTACCCCCATGATCATCGTCTCCAAAACCCAGAAACCCAGTCTAATTATCAGAAAAACAAGGAGTACACCCCAAGAAAGGGACCTTCTCCAAAATATCTGACCAGTCATCCTCAAAATTGTCAAGGTCATCAAAGACAAGGAAAGTTTGAGACACTGTCACAGCCAAGAGAGATCTAAGGAGACATGAGGGCCCAGTGTAATGTTGTGTCTGGGATGGGACCTTGGGCCAGAGAAAGGATATTAGATAAAAACTAAGGGAGTCTGAATAAAATATGGACTATCAGAATTCTTTATACTATCTTTACTGTTTTCCTTTACTTTTAAAAATGTTGTACAAAATAATATTAAAGCTTATTTGAAATATTTTTTTCAGGCTATGCTCGTGGTACAGTGGTTAGGATTCCGCCTGCCAGTGCAGGGACGTAGGAAGTTTCCACGTGCCATGGGGCAACGGAGCCCCTGTGCCACATATTCAGCTCAGCTGCCCAGAGCGGGTGCTGCACACGAGAGTAAGCCTTGCTGGCTGCAGCTAGAGAAAGCCTGAAGACTCATAGCAGCAAAAACAAAACAAAACAAAACAAAACCCATAAATTTTTAAAAACGACACTTATCAAAGTGATTGATTAAAAAAGTAATAAAATAAAATATTTTTTCTTAATTCACCACGTGTCTGCATCCTCCATCTTGTTACTAAACTCTTGGTTTCCTCCCATGACGTCAAATTCAAGTTAATCCAGAATGTCCCTTAAATGACTTCATGATTGCCCAATATTGTCAGTCCTCTGACCCTCTCTCTTCACCTGTAGGCACAGTCCTCAGTGAACTGGGGAAGATTAATGATTGTTTGATGTTGACTATAAAACGGATCTCTCTGTCCAACAGTGACTTTACTAAGGCTGAAACACCCACGAGAGGTACAAAGATCTCATTGTCATGACAGGAGAGTGTATGTGGTTTGAAGGGATACTCTTCCCGCGCATGGAATTCCCATCTAACACCTGAGAGAGGAGCAGGAGAATTTCGTTATTAAAGATGAGGATGTCTTACTGCTGACTTACCCCAAATCAGGTGAGGAAGCAGGACCAGATGCTGAGAAAGGCTTCCTCATTCATTCAGCAGACAGGCGGAACTTTTTCTGTACGCGACAATGCATTGGGGGAATAGAAATGTACACTGATACCGCTGAAGAGCTGACTCATTGGAAATGACCCTGACGTTGGGAAAGATTGAGGGCAGGAGGAGAAGGGGGCAACAGAGGATGAGATGGTTGGATGGCATCACTGACTCAATGGACATGAGTTTGAGCAAACTCTGGAGCATAGTTGAGGACAAGGAAGCCTGGCGTGCTGCAGTACACGGGGTCACAAACAGTCAGACATGATGGAACGACCTAACAATAGCAACAGCCACTGGCTTTCAAAGGAAAGGTTCTAGACAGGCAGTTACACAATAAGCTGAGTGCTCAGAGGGATAATCTAAGGCATCAGGGGAACCCACGGGAGTGAATCACAAGGCAGATTCAGGTGTTTGCAGAGAGGAGTGGAAGGAGATGGCTGGCCAGGGAAGTCTATAGAAGAAATGGGGAAGGGAGGTAATTGTGTGAGATGATGTAGATGTTAATTAGTGTGATTGTGGTGGTCATTTCACAATGTGGTGTTATTGCTGTTGTTTAGTTGATAAGCCATATCCAATTCTTTTCAGACACCATGGACTGCAGCCCGCCAGGTTCCTCTATCTTTGGGATTCTCCAGGCAAAAATACTTGAATGGGTTGTCATTTCCTTCTCCAGCAGATCTTCCCCACCCAGGGAATGAACCTCCTGCACTGGCAGGTGGATTCTTTACCACTGAGCCACCAAGAATCCCTCACAATGTGTGCATATATCAAATGAACACGTATACCTTAAAGATATGCATTCTTTTCTATTCAAGAATTTTGATTTTCATCTTTTGATTATTACTATTACTTATTTTTGGCTGTGCTGGGTCTTCATGGTTAAGCGGGCTGCTCCCTGGCTGCAGGGGGCAGCTTCTCCTGTTGTGGAGCACAGACTGCAGAGCTTCAGCAGGTGGAGCGTGGGGCTCAATCACATGGTAACGTGCTTAGCTGCCCTTAGCAAGTGGAATCTTCCTGGACCAAGGATGGAACCCGTGTCCCTGCATTGGCAGGCAGATTCTTAACCACAAGGGGAGGCCTACATTCTTTTTAACTTTAAACCATATTTATTTCCCTTGATACTTATATATATCATATTTAAAAGACACATCATATGCATTTCTATGTAAAGTATACCTTCATTCTTTTTCTCTTAATATTTCTGCTTTGTATTACAGAGACCATACGCTCCCTGCTACCAAGAACAAGGCTTAGCAAGTTACTTGTATAATATAATGAGGCAATGGAGGGTTTAGTATTGCCAGGTTGACCTTACTGCTTTTGAACTGACAATGTTAAATAGATACATTTTCATTTGTTAGTTACAATCGAGGGAGGAGGGCAGGGGGTAAAACATAATTATCTCAGCGAAAAACAAAAAAGTGGAAGAAATGACATCTATATTGAGATAAAAAGAATGAATATGAAATTATTTTGTGAAAAAGGATAGTTTCTAATAAAGATATCAGCGTGGATTGTGGCCAGGAATTGGAAAAAAGCCTGACAAATCCAAGGGACAACAAGGATGTGAATCGTATATCCATGAGGGGTGGGGTCACTGAGGGACTGTGATTAGGCAAGAAGGAAGGCTGATGACCTTAGACATGGTGTGGTAGTGAAAAGTCAAGGGCAATGGGAACAGAACATATCACAGAATTTAATAAATAACCAAACGGTGGAAGCAACCCAAATGTCCACTGACAGAGGAAACAAAATGTAGTAGCTACATCTGCTAGAACACGATTCAACCTTAAAAAGGAATGAAGTTCTGACTCACGCGACAGCATGGATAAACTATGAAGACATTACCCTAGAGACACTGCACGATTCACATAAGTGAGGTTATCAGAATCCAAAAGTAGAGTGGTTGCTGGAGACTAGCAGGCACTGGAAAGAGGGGGAAATGGGAAGTTGTTACATAATGGGTCCAAAGTTTCGGTTTTGCCGGATGAGAAAGTTCTGGAGGCCGGATGAGAAAGTTCTGGAGGTTGGTTACACAACAGTGTGAATGTACCTAGCCCAGTGAAATGGACTCCTGAAAATGGTTAAGATGGTGCCTTGGATGATCTGTACACTTTATGAGAATTTTTTAAAGTCAGATTGGAATGGCTGGCCAGAGAAGGCAATGGTGACCCCCTCCCATGTTCTTGCTTGGAGAATCTCATGAACAGAGGTGTCTGGAGGGTACAGTCCACAGGGTCGCAAAGAGCTGGACATGATTGAGTGACTAAGCCCAGAATGACTGACCGTGATTCTCCTTTCTTTATCTCGGAACGAACTGGTTGATGGAAACTGTCTGCCTGATTCATTCTAAAGGGGATCCCACGTGGATCCAATCTGTGCCCACTGGGGAGCACTCCCCTTGAGCAGAGGCTTTCAGTGGGTATAATCTACTAAAAGATAAGGAAGGCCCATGTTTCATCACTTCTCACCTCCCTGCCCACTCTTCCCCAGGTCTTTCTTCAAGTCCAAGGCCAAGGTCAGTGCACGTAGTCAAGATAGGCTTGATCGATACTCATTAAACTTTAACTTCCCTAGCAACCAGTTGAAGATCTGACTGAAATGCAATTGTATTCAGTAGGTATGTGCTGGTCCTGAGATTCTGCTTGTACACAGCACAGCCATACTAAGTACAAAGGTATAGATCATTCCAGAGGTTCTATTAGCCAGATGTAAACCAGAGACAAAGAAAAACCATAATGCCCAAACCTTAGAAAAACCACGTTAAAGCCTAACAAGAATTCATAACTGCATTATACCCTAGATAACACTCCTTTGAGAAAGAATGTTCAACTGACCGCATAATTGCACTCATTTCACATGCTAGTAAAGTAATGCTCAAAGTTCTCCAAGGCAGGGGTCAACAGTACATGAACCAAGAACTTCCCAATGTTCAAGCTGAATTTAGAAAAGGCAGAGAAACCAGAGATTAAAGTACCAACATCGGTTAGATCATAGAAAAAGCAAGAGAATTCCAGGAACACATCTACTTCTGCTTCATGGACTACACTAAAGCCTTTGACTGTGTGGATCGCAACAAACTGTGAAAAATTCTTCAAGAGATGGGAATACCAGACCACCTGACCTGCCTCCTGAGAAATCTGTATGTGGATCAAGAAGCAACAGTTAGAACTGGACATGGAGCAACAGACTGGTTTCAGATCGGGAAAGGAGTATCATGGCTGAATATTGTCACCCGGCTTATTTAACTTCTATGCAGAGTACATCATAGGAAATGCCAGGCTAGATGAAGAACAGCTGGAATCAAGATTGCCAGGAGAAATAATAATAAGCTCAGATATGCAAATGATAGCATTCTCACGGCAGAAATCAAAGAGGACCCAAAGAGCCTCTTGATGAAAGTGAAAGAGGAGAATGAAAAAGCTGGCTTAAAACTCAATGTTCAAAAAAGGAAGATCATGGCATCTGGTTCCATCAGTTCAGTTTAGTTCAGTTGCTCAGTCGTGTCTGACTGTTTTTGACCCCATGGACTGCAGCATGCCAAGCCTCGCTGTCTGTCACCAACTCCCGGAGTTTACTCAAATTCATGTCCATTGAGTTGGTGATGCCATCCAACTATCTCATCCTCTGTCATCCCCTTCTCCTCCTGCCCTCAGTCTTTTGCAGCATCAGGGTCTATTCAAATGAGTCAGTTCTTCACATCACATGGCCAAAGTATTGGAGTTCAGCTTCAGCATCAGTCCCCTTCCAATGAATATTCAAGACTGATTTCCTTTAGGATGGACTAGTTGAATCTCCACTCTCAAGAGTTTTCTCCAACACCACAGTCAAAAGCATCAATTCTTTGGCACTCAGCTTTCTTTATAGTTCAACTCTCACATCCATACATGACTACTGGAAAAATAATAGCCTTGACTAGGCAGAATTTGTTGGCAAAGTAATGTCTGTGGTTTTTAATATGCTGTCTAGGTTGGTCATAACTTTTCTTCCAAGGAGTAAGTGTTTTTTAATTTCACGGCTGCAGTCACCATCTGCAGTGATTGTGGAGCCCAAAAAGATAAAGTCAGCCACTGTTTCTACTGTTTCTACTGTTTCCCCATCTATTTGCCATTAAGTGATGGGATTGGATGCCATGATCTTAGTTTTCTGAATGTTGAGCTTTAAGCCAACTTTTTCACTCTCCTCTTTCACTTTCATCAAGAGGCTTTTGAGTTCCTCTTCACCTTCTCCCACAAGGGTGGTGTCATCTGCATATCTGAGATTATTGATATTTCTCCCAGAAATCTTGATTCCAGCTTGTGCTTCTTCCAGTCCAGCGTTTCTCATGATGTACTCTGCATAGAAGTTAAATAAGCAGGGTGACAATATACAGCCTTGACGTACTCCTTTTCCTATTTTGAATCAGTCTGTTGTTCTATGTCCAGTTCTAACTGTTGCTTCCTGACCTGCATA
>SJYC01024675.1:0-37317 GCA_006408675.1 Madoqua kirkii | reverse complement strand
TCAGCGTTTCTCATGATGTACTCTGCATAGAAGTTAAATAAGCAGGGTGACAATATACAGCCTTGACGTACTCCTTTTCCTATTTGGAATCAGTCTGTTGTTCTATGTCCAGTTCTAACTGTTGCTTCCTGACCTGCATATATGTTTCTCAAGAGGCAGGTCAGGTATTTCCATCTCTTTCAGAATTCTCCACAGTTTATTGTGATCCACACAGTCAAAGGCTTTGGCAGGGTCAATAAAGCAGAAATAGATGTTTTTCTGGAACTCTCTTGCTTTTTCCATGATCCAGCAGATGTTGGCAATTTGATCTCTGGTTGCCCTGCCTTTTCTAAAACCAGCTTGAACATCAGGGAGTTCACGGTTCACATATTGCTGAAGCCTGGCTTGGAGAATTTTGAGCATTACTTTACTAGCGTGTGAGATGAGTGCAATTGTGTGGCAGTTTGAGCATTCTTTGGCATTGCCTTTCTTTGGGATTGGAGTGAAAACTGACCTTTTCCAGTCCTGTGGCCACTGCTGAGTTTTCCAAATTTTCTGGCATATTGAGTGCAGCACTTTCACAGCATCATCTTTCAGGATTTGAAACAGCTCAACTGGAATTCCATCACCTCCACTAGCTTTGTTTCTAGTGATGCTTTCTAAGGCCCACTTGATTTCACATTCCAGGATGTCTGGCTCTAGGTGAGTGATCACACCATCGTGATTATCTTGGTCATGAAGATTTTTTTTGTACAGTTCTTCTGTGTATTCTTGCCACCTCTTCTTAATATCTTCTGCTTCTGTTAGGTCCAGACCATTTCTGTCCTTTATTGAACCTATATTTGCATGAAATGTTCCCTTGGTATCTCTGATTTTCTTGAAGAGATCTCTAGTCTTTCCCATTTTATTGTTTTCCTCTATTTCTTTGCATTGATCGCTGAGGAAGGCTTTCTTATCTCTCTTTGCTATTCTTTGGAACTCTGCATTCAGGTGCTTATATCTTTCCTTTTCTCCTTTGCTTTTCGCTTTCTCTTCTTTTCAAGGAAACAGAATCAGATGCTAACAAATAACTATTTGTAAGACCTCCCCAGACAGCCATTTTGCTTTTTTCATTTATTTTCCATGGAGATGGTCTTGATCCTTGTCTCCTGTACAATATCACGAACCTCCATCCATAGTTCATCAGGCACTCTATCTACCAGATCTAGTCCCTTAAATCTATTTCTCACTTCCACTGTATAATCATAAAGTTAACAAACATTACTTCTGCCAGGTGATCAAAATCAACATCAAAAATGAGATGTCAGTGAAAGTGAAAGTCACTCAGTCCTGGCTGACTCTTTCGACCCCATGGACTAGGAATTCTCCAGGCCAGAATATTGGAGTGGGTAGCCATTCACTTCTTCAGCGGATATTCTCGACCCAGGGATCAACTGGGGTCTCCTGCATCGCAGGTGGATTCTTTATCAACTGAGCTATGAGGGAAAGCCCTATGTGGCTCAGCTGGTAAAGAATCCACCTGCAATTCAGGAGACCTGGGTTTGGTCCCTGGCTTGGGAAGATCCCTTGGAGAAGGGGAAAGCTACCCGCTCTAGTATTCTGGTCTAGAGAATTCCATGGGGTCACAAAGAATCGAATACAACTGAGATGTCAGGTTGATAGTAAATGCCCTTCAAATGTTGTGACTGTACTAGTATTTTACCTCCATGATCTTCTCTCCAAAACCCAGAAACCCAGGCTAATTATGAGAAAAATATCGGGCATGCCCCAGGAGAGGGACCTTCTCCAAAATACCTGACCAGTAATCCTCAAAACTTTCAAACTCATCATTGACAAGGAAAGTCTGAGAAATTGTTACAGCCAAGAGAGACCTAAGTAGACATGAAGACCCAATGTAATGTCATGTCTGGGATGGGATCTTGGATCAGAGAAAGGATATTGCGTAAAAACTAAGGAAGTCTGAATAATATATGGACTATGAGAAGTCTTTACGCTATCTTTACAATTTTCCTATACATCCAGAAGTATTGGAAAAAATAACAAAGCTTATTTAAAATATTTTTTTAGGATTTCCCTGGTGGTCCAGTGGTTAGGATTCTGCCTGCCAATGCAAGGGACTCAGGTTCAATACCTGGGCTGGGAAGTTTCCAAATTCCAAAGTACAACTTAGCCCCTGTGCCACATATTCAGCCCAGCTGCCTAGACCCCCAGCTTGGCAACAAGAGAGTAACCTCTGCTTGCTGCAGGTAGAAAAAGCCCACACACAGCAATAAGACCTGGCGCAGCCAATAAATAATAAACTTAAAGATATACATTTTTAATCCACTACATGTCTACATCCTCCGTCTTGTTACTAAACTCCTGGTTCCCTCCCATGAAGTTAAACTCAGGTCACACCAGAATGTTCTCTGAATGACTTCACGGTTGCCCAATATTATCAATCTTGTGACCCTCTCTTTTTATGGGCAGGCACACTCACCAACGACCTGGGAGAGATTAATGATTGTTCGATGTTGACTATAAAACGGATCTCCCAGTCCAGTAGTGACTACGGCTAAAAGGCTCACGAGAGGTAGAAAGGGCTCATCATCATGACAGGAAAGTCTTTGCGGTTTGAAGGGATACCCTTCCCAAGTGTGGATTTCTCACCTGAACTCCTGAGAGAGGTGCAGGAGAGTTTCCCTGTTAAAGATGAAGATGTCTTGCTGCTGACTTTCCCCAAATCAGGTAAGGAAGCAGGATCAGATACTGACAGGCTGTGCTGTGGCCCTCATTCTTCAGTAGACAGATGGAACGCTTTCTGCATGCTGACAGTGCATTAGGGGAATAGAAATGTGCGCTGATGCCACTGGTGTCCAGAGAAAAGGGTGGAGCCAGGCAGTTACGCGGTCAGCTGAGTGCTCAGAGGGGGTAATCAAAGGCACGGGAGGAAACCATGGGAGTGAAGCCTGAGGCAGATTCGGGAGAGGAGTGGAAGAAGATGGGGAGTGAAGCCTGTGGAGGAAACGGGCTGCTGTTGTTTAGTCGCTCAGTACCGTCCGACTCTTTGTGAAACCCCATAAACTATAGGCCACCAGGCTCCCCTGTCCATGGGATTCTCCAGGTGAGAGTACTGGAGAGGGCTGCCATCCCCTTCTCCAGGGGATCCTCCTGACCCAGGGCTTGAATCCTAATCTCTTCTGTCTCCTGCACTGGCAGGTGGATTCTTACCACTGAGCCCCCAGGAAAGCCCTAGAAGAAGCAAGGGAGGGAGGTAATTCTCTGAGATGTCTGTGTTAATTAGCTTGACAGTGGTAGTCTTTTCACAATGTGACATGTAACAAATGAACATGTACACCTTAAAAATATACATTTTTTTAATAGACTTTTGCATCTTGCATTTATTATTATTCTTGATTTCCTTTGGACTGTGTGAGGTCTTCACTGCCGCGTGGGCCTGCTCTAGCTGCAGTGTGAGGGCTTCTCTAGAGGTAACTTCTCCTGTGGAGCTCGAGTTCCAGGGCTTCAGGAGTTCAGTGACTCACGGCTTAGTAGTTACAGCACTCGGGCTTAGTTGCCCCACTGCCTGTGGGATCTTCCCGGGTCAGGGATCGAACCCATGTCTCCTGCACTGGCAGGTGGATTATTTACCACTGAGCCCCCAGGGATGCCCTATTTCTGCTTTATATGAAAGAGACAGTAAGCTCCCTGCTAGCAGAAACAAGTCTTTTCCAGTTACTTGTATAATATAATGGAGCAATGGAGAGATTAGTCTTGCCATGTTGACCCCACTGTATTTGAACTGAGGGTGTAAACATATACATCCTTAACTTGTTAGTAATATGTCAATAAAACAAGGTGGGAGGGCTGGGGGTGAGGAATAAAAACCACCACAGCCAAAAAGCAAGGTAGAAGAAATGGCACTCAATTGAGATCAAAAAGCGTGAGCGCGGGGCGTCCCTGTTTGATCCCTGGTCAGGGAAGATTCCACATCCTGTGGAGCAACTAAGCCTGTACACAGCAACTACTGAGCCAGTGCTCCAGGGCCCACAAGCCGCAGCTGCTGAGGCCCATGTGCCTAGAGCCTGTGCTTCACAAGAAAAGAAGCCACTGCAGTAAGAAGGCTTCTCAGTAGCCCCTGCTCACTGCAGCTAGAGAAAGCCTGAGCGCAACAACAAAAACCCAGCGCAGGCATTAATGATACAATAAATAAATATTTTTTTAGAAAAAGGAAAGCATTAGCAGCAAGAAAATTAAAAAAAATTTCAAAGAGTGAATGTGAAATTATTTTGTGGAAAGAGATATTTTCCAGGACTTTCCTGATGGTCCAGTGGTTAACAATCTGCCTGCCTTGCAGGGGACACAGGTTCAATCCCTGGTCCAGGAAGATCCTCCACGCTGTGGAGCAGTTATGCCCGTGTGCCACGACTCCCGTAGCCCGCCGGCTCTAGAGCCCGTGCTCTGCAGCAAGAGGAGTCACTGCAGTGAGAAGCCGGAGCATCACAACTAGAGAGTAGCCCCCCGCTCACCCCAACTGGAGGAAGCCCAAGGGCAGCGAGACCCAGCCAAAAATAAATGCATAAGCAAATATAACTTTTTAAAAAGGAGAGATTTTCCAGGAAAGGTATCAGCATATCAGCATGGACAGTGATCAGGAATTGGAAAAGAACTTGGCAAATCCACTGAACTGAAAGGATGTGGATCATACATCTAAGAGTGGCAAGGTCATAGAGGGACTGTGATTGGGCAAGAAGCAAGGCTGAAGTCATCGGCAGTGCTGTGGTAGTGATGAGCCAAGGGGGACAGGGATCTGTTCAAAGGCCAAGAGCAACGGGAACCTGTTCGAGGGATTTAAGCAAATAGCCGAAGCATAGAAGCAACCCAAAGGTCCATTGACAGATGAATGGGTAAAGAAAATTTATTATCCACATATTGAGAATATTATTCAGCCTTAGAAAGGAATGGAGTTCTGACACTTGCTACAACACGGATAAACTATGAAGACACAGTATGTAGGGAGTGAAGTGAAAGTGTTAGTTGTTCAGCTGTGTCTGACTCTTCACGATCCCAGAGACTATAGCCCTCCAGGCTTCCCTGTCCATGGGTTTCTTCAAGCAACAACACTGGAGTCTGTAGCCATTTCCTTCTCCAGGGGATCTTCTGACCCAGGGATCGAACCTGGGTCTTCTGCATTGCAGGCAGATTTTTTATCATCTGAGCCACCAAGCTCTGCATAGTATGTATGACTCCACTCAAATGAGGTATCAGAAACAGACAATAGAATGGTTGCCAGGGACTGGAAGGAGAAGAAAATGGGAAGTTGTTACTTACTGGGCACTGAGGTTCAGCTGTACTTACTGGGCACAGAGGTTCAGCTGTGCAAGATGGAAAAGTTCTGCAGATTGTTTGCACAACCATGTAAATATACTTAACCCCAGAGAGCTGTACAGGGCTGTCTGGTGGCTCAGCGGTAAAGAGCCCACCTGCCTATGCAGGAGACATGGGTACAGTCCCTGGGTCGGGAAGATCCCTTGGAAAAGGAAATGGCAACCCACTCCGGTATTCTTGCCTGGGAAATCCCAAAGACAGAGGAGCCTGGAGGGCTACAGTCCATGGGGTTGCAAAAAGAGCTGGACATGACTGAATGACTAAACAACTCAACTGTACATTTAAAGATGGTTAAGATGGTACCTTTTATGATCTGTATACTTTATAAGAGTTTTTTTAAGTCAAATTAAGATGATTGATCATATTTTTCCTTTCTTTATCTAGGAACAAACTGGTTGATTGAAACTGTCTGCTTGATTTACTCCAAGGGGGATCCCAAGTGGGTCCAATCTGAGCCCATCTGGGACCACTCCCCATGGGTAGAGACTAAGCCTGGGTATGAATTACTAAAGGAGAAGGAAGGCCCACGTCTCATCGGTTCTCACCTGCCCATCCAACTCTTCCCAAAGTCTTTCTTCAAATCCAAGGCCAAGGTCAGTGTACAGCGGTCAAGACAGTCTTCATCAGGGTTTCCCTGGTGGGCCAGTGGTGCTGTGTTGTTTAAGTCATGTCCGAATCTTTGTAACCCCATGGACCATAACCCACCAGGCTCCGCTGTCGGTAAGATTCTCTAGGCTAGGATACTGGAGTGGGTTGCCATGCCCTACTCCAAGGGATCTTCCCAACCCAGGGATTAAACCCATGTCTCTGGTATCTCTTGCATTGACAGGAAGATTCTTTAGTCTATAGTATCCCAGAGGGAAAGAACAATGCTTTCCTCTTCCTTAGTTAGGGCCTTACTATTGGTCCAGTGACTAGTTCACTGGAACTTTAAAATACACATTTGATTAATGAATATAATAACTAGTTTATTAAAATAATCCATGATATTTAAAGGGCACTTTCTAGGAACTGTTTTTTTTTCCATTTGTATGATGATTAAAAAGGTTAGAAAATGACTTGATTTTTCATGCTCCAATTTTTCTCTTTAAGATGATCTACCTCATCAGAAATCCCAGAGATGTTTTTGTGTCTGGTTATTTTTTCTGGAGGAATGCAAAATTTGTTAAGAGACCACAGTCACTGGAACAATACTTTGAATGGTTTGTCGAAGGAAATGGTGACTGAATGTAAAATATGAAAGCTGGGAGTTGTCAGAGTCCTTCATCAGACCTCTTTTTATTTTTTTACCCAACCTGATGTCTCTGCATCCAACCAATGCATGGGTATAGGGTTCCATCACCACTGGAACCCAAATTTTCTAAATCCACATACTGTCTTGTAAAACAGAAGGACTTCAACCAGCCCTTTTGTTTGCCCCATCAAAAACTATCCTAGCTATCTTCTGAATCTCCATGACCTAATACTAACACAAAGCATTCACATTCTTCTCCTGTACCCTCTTAAATTTGTGAAAGTCAGGAGACTTTCTGAAAGTCAACATTCATTGGCTTCCTGGACAATACAATCCTGACTTTCCACCATTTGTGGATCATCTTTCAAAAAGTCCCTTAATTCTCTTGTCCTCTGCATCTAAAAACTAACTGCATTCATTACCCCAGGACTTTTACGGGTTTCCCAGTTGCTCAGTGGGTAAAGAATCTGGCTGTAATAGAGCAGATGCAGGAGATAGAGGTTCTGTCCCTGGGTCTGGAAGATCTCCTAGAGGAGGGCATGACAACCCACTCCAGTATTCTTGCCAGGAAAATCCCATAGAGAGGAGCCTGGAACGCTCCAGTCACTGGGATCGTAGAGAGTCAGACACAACTGTAGTGACTTAGCACGCATTCACTCAGGACCTCTATTTTTTTGAATTAATTATTCATTTATCTGGCTGCATCAGGTCTTAGATGTGGAAGGTGAATTCTTCCATCTTAGTTGTGGCTTGGAGGTTCTTTCATTGCGGCATGTGGGATCTAGTTCCCTGACCAGGGGTAGAACCCTGGGCCCCTGAATTGGAGCACAGAGTCTTAGCCACTGGACCAGCAGGGAAACCTCTCTATATTTTTAATTATGTAGAACTTCTAAGCATTCTCAGATACTTGAAATGTTGTAGTTTTTCCCAAAACTATGGGATGAATCTAGTATCTCACCTGTGATACATCTCCCAGTTTCAGAACTGTTTCTTTAGTAGCCCATGGACATCTTTACTGGAGAGGGCCATTGTTGTTTAGTCATTCAGTCGTGTCCGATCCTTTTCATAAACTATACAAAATAGCATCTCTCCTATCTCTATAGTTTCATCTTTTTCCCCCTTTGTACTCATCACCAGTGAGTATGTATTCTATTTATTTGTTTCTGCCACATGTCTCTCCACTAAAATGCAACGTCTTTGAGTTTTCCATTGTTGACTCCAGGCCCTAGAGTGGTGCTTGCCACTTGTGTGTGCATGCTCAGTCGATCAGTCATCTCTGACTCGTTGCAGCGCCCTGGACTGTAGCCTGCCAGGCTCCTCTGTTCATAGAATTGTCCGAGAATATCGGAGTGGGTGGCTGTTCCCTCCTCCAGGGGATTTCCTGACCCAGGGATCAAAACCACATCTCTAGCCCTCTTGCATTGGCAGGTAGATTCTTTACCACCGCTGCCACCTGGGAAGCCCCATTATCATCAGTGTGAGCTGGCAAATAAATAATCAAATGCAACGTGAAATAAAGCAAAGAGATCTTAGTGATGTCATTAAGAGATCTATTAATGTCACTCTTTGATGCTCACAGAGTGAGTCCATCAGTGGACATTCACTCTGCTCCGTGTCTGCCAGCATTCTGCCATAACTCGACATCTTTTCTGCTTCTTGGGCAGCTGGGAACACACTGGTCACCAAGACAGTTGATGGTGCTGCTGTTGACATGGGAGAATCTAATGATGTCCTTGGTCTATGACCGTAACGCTACAGACTCTTTATTGTCCTCATCTGCACACTCTTCAGCCCGTCCAGGCTATGACACGATCATCACTTCTGCATTGAACAGTTCAGGTTCCCTCACTTTTTTTTTTTTTCCCTCAACACTGAAGTCCAATCTTCAAACACTGGAAGTCACAGTTTTTATTGAGCTGATCCTGAGTGAAGTCTTCAGCCATATCTCCTGATTTGCTTCAGGCTACTCTTTCAGAAAAAGAGCAACAAGACTTCCCTGGTGGTCCAGTGGTTCAGAATCTGCCTGCCAAAGCGGGCGACATGGGTTCGATCCCTGGTCTCGGAAAATCTCACAAGCCCTGGGGCAACTAGGTGGGTGCACTGCAACTCCTGAAGCCAGTATTCCCTTCCTGATTTGGTCCACAAGCAACCAAAATTCCAACAGCAACAAAGAAGGGAAGATGACAGGGAGGGAGGAAAAAACAAGTGTTGTGAGAATGTACTTAACAAGCAAAAATATCTAAATGCTGAACAGATAAGAGGCCAAAAAAAAAAAGCCACTTCTCAGACCACATGGCTCACTGGACATGATCTCCTCACAGACCCTTGAAAACTGTATACAAAACCTGCTGCAAAGTCATTAGGCTTGTTAAAGGGCAAATGCACGGTGTGGGGGTACCTTTATAACAAGCGTAAATATGCCAAGCATTGTGCTAGCAACTGTGCCCACAGACTGAACCTAGTGTGTGGATCCCTGCTTCCATTCCATGTATCATCTGCTCACTCTTTCTGCCTCCCCTCCATACAGTGATATTTGGATCATGGTTTGACCACATTCAGGGCTGGGTGTCCATGAGAGACAAGGAGAACTCCCTGATACTGAGTTACAAAGAGATGAAATGGGTCACGATTGCTCTTAGAGTCAGCACACTCTCTCTCACCACCATCTGCACTCCCCCCACCTTCCGTCCATTCCCCTGGGTCTCCCTTTCACTTTCTCAAAGTTTAGCCTATAGTCAATAGGAGCGAGAATAGCAACCTGGTCTTCATTGCCTTGTTTTTGGTTGACACTTCAAAGCTCTATGCTCTCTCTCTTCACATGTATTTCTTTGTTTCACCATAAGGTGAAGGGCTTTTTAACAAAAGAATTTTCTTTATGTATTGGCTGTGCTGGGTCTTCATGGCTGTCTTCAGGCTTCCTCTAGCTATGATAAGCCAGGGGTACTCTTGTTGCAGAGCCTGGATTCTAAAGCACATTCTCAAAATTTATGCCACACGAGCTAAGTTGCTTCAAGGCAGGTGGGATCTTCCCAGACCAGGGATCAAACCCATGTTTCCTGAACTGACAGGCAGAATCTTTAACACTGAGCCCAGGGGAGCCTCTTTGTTTTCTTTTTGTTTGGATTTTTTTTTCTGTTCTGTCCATGCTGTTCTTGTTGTTGTTGTTGTTTTTACAGGTGTGTGATTTCTCTTATTTAATTAATTTATTTTAATTGGAAGCTAATTATCTTACAATATTGTAGTGGTTTTTGCCACTACATGAATCAGCCATGAGTGTACACGTGTTCCCTATCCTGAACCACCCCCCTCCCATCTCTTTCCCCAGCCCATCCCTCAGGGTCATCCCAGTGCACCAGCCCTGAGCACCCTGTTTCATGTGTTGAACCTGGACTGGTGACCTATTTCACATATGCTAATATACATGTTTCAATGCTATTCTCTCAAATCATCCCACCCTGGTCTCCTCCCACAGAGTCCAAAATTCTGTTCTTTACATCTGTGTCTCTTTTGCTGTCTCGCATATAGGGTCATCGTTACCATCTTTCTAAATTCTATATATATGAATTAATATACTATATTGGTGTTTTCCTTTCTGACTTATTTCACTCTGTATAATAGGCTCCAGTTTCATCCACCTCATTAGAACTGATTCAAATGCATTCTTTTTAATAGCTGAGTAGTATTCGATTGTGTATATGTACCACAGCTTTCATATCCCCATTCACCTGCCAATCAACGTCTAGGTTGCTTCCATGTCCTAGCTATTGTAAACAGTGCTGCGATAAACATTAGGGTACATGTGTCTCTTCAATTCTGGTTTCCTCAGTGTGTATGCCCAGCAGTGGGATTGCTGGGTCATATGCAAGTTCTATTTCCAATTTTTTAAGGAATCTCCATAGTGGCTGTACTAGTTTGCATTCCCACCAACAGTGTAAGAGTGTTCCCTTTTCTCCACACCCTCTCCAGCATTTATTGTTTGTTGACTTTTTGATATCAGCCTTCTGACCAGTGTGAAATGGTACCTCAATATAGTTTTAATCTGCATTTCTCTGATAATGAGTGATATTGAGCGTCTTTTTAGGTGTTTGTTAGGCATCTGTATGTTTTCTTTGGAGAAATGTCTGTTTAGTTCTTTGGCTCATTTTTGATTGGGTCATTTATTTTTCTGGAATTGAGCTGCACGAGTTGCTTGTCTATTTTTGAGATTAATTCTTTGGCAGTTTCTTCATTTGGTGTTATTTTCTCTCATTCTGAAGGCTGTCTTGTCACCTTGCTTACAGTTTCCTTTGTTGTGCAAAAGCTTTTAAGTTTAAGTAGGTCCCATTTGTTTATTTTTGCTTTTATTTCCATTACTCTGGGAGGTGGGTCATAGAGGATCCTGCTGTGATTTATGTCAGAAAGTGCTTTGCCTATGTTTTCCTCTAGCAGTTTTATAGTTTCTGGTCTTCCATTTAAATATTTGATCCATTTTTAGTTTATTTTTGTGTATGGTGTTAGAAAGAGTTCTAGTTTCATTCTTTTACAAGTGGTCAACCAGTTATCGCAGCATCAGTTGTTAAAGAGATTGTCTTTTCTCCATTGTATATTCTTGCTTCCTTTGTCAAAGATAAGATGTCCATAGGTATGTGGATTTATCTTTGGGCTTTCTATTTTGTTCCATTGATCTATATTTCTGTCTTTGTGCCAGTACCATACTGTCTTGATGATGGTAGCTTTGTAAATATAGTCTGATGTCAGGCAGGTTGATTCCTCCAGTTCCATTCTTCTCTCTCAAGATTGCTTTGGCTACTCAAAGTTTTTTGTATTTCCATATCAATTGTGAAATTATTTGTTCTAGTTCTCTGAAAAATACCATTGGTAGCTTCATAGGGATTACATTGAATCTATAGATTGCTTTGGGTAGTATACTCATTTTCACTGTATTGATTCTTCCGATCTATGAACATGGTATATTTCTCCATCTATTTGTGTCATATTTGATTTCTTTCAGCAGTGTCTTTAAGTTTTCTATATATAGGTCTTTTGTTTCTTTAGGTAGCTTTATTCCTAAGTATTTTATCCTTTTCATCACTATGGTGAATGGAATTATTTCCTTGATTTCTCTTTCTTTATTCTCATTGTTAGTGTATAGGATTGCAAGGGATTTCTGTGTGTGAATTTTTTTATCCTGCAACTTTAATATATTCATTGATTAGCTCTAGTAATTTTCTGATGGAGTCTTTAGGGTTTTCTATGTAGAGGATCATGTCATCTGCAAACAGTGAGAGTTTTACTTCTTTTCCAATCTGGATTCCTTTTATTTCTCTTTCTTTTCTGATTGTTGTGGCTAAAACTTCCAAAACTATGTTGAATAGTAGTGGTGAGAGTGGGAACCCTTGTCTTATTCCTGACTCACGGGAAATGCTTTCAGTTTTTAACCACTGAGGATAATGTTTGCTGTGGGTTTATCATATATGGTTTTTATTATGTTGAGGTATATTTCTTCTATGCCCGCTTCCTGGAGGGTTTTATCATAAATGGATGTTGAATTTTGTCAAAGGTTTTCTCTTCATCTATTGAGATAATCATATGGCTTTTATCTTTCAATTTGTTAATGTGGTGTATCGCATTGATTTGCCAATACTGAGGAATCCTTGCATCCCTGGGATAAACCCTACTTGGTCATGATGTATGATCTTTTTAATACGTTGTTGGATTCTGTTTGCTAGAATTTTGTTAAGGATTTTTGCATCTATGTTCATCAGTGATATTGGCCCGTAGTTCTTTTTTTGTGGCATGTTTGTCTGGTCTTGGTATTAAGGTGATGGTCCTCTCATAGAATGAGATCGGTAGTTTACCTTCCTCTGCAATTTTCTGGAAGAAATTGAGTATGATAGGTGTTAGCTCTTCTCTAAATCTTTGGTAGAATTCACCTGTGAAGCCATCTGGTCCTAGGCTTTGTTTGTTGGAAGATTTTTGATTACAGTTTCAATTTCTGTGCTTGTGATGGGTCTGTTAAGATTTTCTATTTCTTCCTGGTTCCGTTTCAGAAGGTTATACTTTTCTAAGAATTCATTTCTTCCAAGTTGCCCATTTTATTGGCATTTAGTTGCTGATAGTACTCTCTTTTGATCCTTTGTATTTCTGTGTTATCTGTTGTGACTTCTCCATTTTCATTTCCAATTTTGTTGATTTGATTCTTCTCCCTTTTTTTCTTGATGAGTCTGGCTAATGGTTTGTCTATTATATTCATCTTCTCAAAGAACCAGCTTTTAGTTTTGTTGATTTTTGCTATAGTCTCCTATGTTTCTTTTTCACTTATTTCTGCTCTAATTTTTATGATTTCTTTCCTTCTATTAACTCTGGGGTTCTTCATTTCTTCTTTTTCTAGTTGCTTTAGGTGTAAAGTTAGGTTATTTATTTGATTTTTCTCTTGTTTCTTGCAGTAAGCTTGTATTGCTATGAACCGTCCCCTTAGCACTGCTTTTACTGAATCCCATAGGTTTTGGGTTGTTGTGTTTTCATTTTCATTCATTTCTATGCACATTTTGATTACTTTTTTGATTTCTTCTGTGTTTTGTTGGTTATTCCGAAGTGCGTTGTTTAGCCTCCATATGTTTGTATTTTTAGTAGTTTTTTTTCCTGTAGTTGATGTGTAATCTTATTGCATCGTGATCAGAAAACATGCTTGAAATGATTTCAATGTTTTTGACTTTACCAAGGCTAGATTTACAGCCAGGATGTGATCTAGCCTCGAGAATGTTCCATGTGCACTTGAGGTAAAGGTGAAATTTTTTATTTGGGGGTGAAATGTCCTAAATTTCAGTTAGGTCTAACTGGTCTGTTGTATCATTTAAAGTTTGTGTTTATAAACCTTTTCTGTGTTTTCTGTCTAGAGAAGATCCTTTAACATTTATTGAAGAGCTAGTTTGGTGGTGCTGAATTCTCTCAGCTTTTGCTTATCTGTAAAGCTTTTGATTTCTCCTTCATATTTGAATGAGATCCTTGCTGGGTGTAGTAATCTGGGTTGTAGGTTTTTCTCTTTCATCACTTTAAGCATGTCCTGCCAGTCCCTTCTGGCCTGAAGGATTTCTATTGAAAGATCGGCTGTTATCCTTACGGGAATCCCCTTGTGTACTATTTGTTGCTTTACTCTTGCTGCTTTTAATATTTGCTCTTTGTGTTTAATCTTCATTAATTTGATTAATATGTGTCTTGGGGTGTTTCACCTTGATTTTATCCTGTTTGGGACCCTCTGGATTTCTTGGACTTGGGTGGCCATTTCCTTCCCCATTTTAGGGAAGTTTTCAACTATTATCTCCTCAAGTATTTTCTCATGGTCTTTCTTCTTGTCTTCTTCTTCTGGGACCCCTATGATTTGAATGTTGGGGTGTTTAACATTGTCCCAGAGGTCTCCGAGGTTGTCCTCATTTCTTTTAATTCTTTGTTCTTTTTTCCTCTCTGCTTCATTTATTTCTGCCATTCTATCTCCCATCTCACTTATCCTATCTTCGGTCTTAGTTACTCTACTGTTGGTTCCCTCCAGAGTGCTTTTGATCTCAGTTATTGCATTATTCATTATTGACTGACTCTTTTATTTCTTCTAGGTCCTTGTTAAACATTTCTTGCATCTTCTCAATTCTTGTCTCTATTTTATTTATCTGTAGCTGTATTTTGCTTCCAAGATTTGGGATCATCTTTACTATCATTATTCTGAATTCCTTTTCAGGTAGACTCCCTATCTCCTCCTCTTTTGTTTGGTTTAGTAGGCATTTATCATGTTCTTTACCTGCTGAATATCGCTCTGCCTTTTCATTTTGTTTAGATTGCTCTGTTTGGGGTGGACTTTCTGTATTCTGGAAGTTTATGGTTCCTCTTTGTTGTGGAGGTTGCTCCCTGTGGGTGGGGTTAGACTAGTGGCTTGTCAAGGTTTCCTGGTTAGGGAAGCTTGCATCAGTGTTCTGGTGGGTAGAGCTGGATCTCTTCTCTCTGGCGTGCAACGAAGCATCCAGTAGTGAGTTTGGAGGTGTCTGTGATAGGTTTGATGTGACTTTGGGCAGTCTCTACTTTAATGCTCAGGGCTATGTTCCTGCGTTGCTGGAGAATCATCATGGTATGTCTTGCTCTGGAACTTGTTGGCTGTTGGGAGGAACTTGGTTTCAGTGTCAGTATGGAGGGCTTTGGATGAGCTCTTGTCGATTATTCCCTGGAGTTTGGAGTTCTCTGGTGTTCTCAAGTTTGGGATTTAAGCCTCCTAACTCTGGCTTTCAGTCTCATTCTTTGAGTAGCCTCAAGATTTCTCCATCCATACAGCACTGATGATAAAACATGTAGGTTAATGGTGAAAAGATTCTCTACAGTGAGGCACAGCCAGAGAAAGTCACAGAGTTACATAAAGAAGAGAAGAGGGAGGAGGGAGATAGAGGTAACCAAGAGAAGAAGAGGGACAGTCCAAAGAGGGGAGACCGATCTAGCCAGGAATCAGTTCTCTATGTGTTCTCTACAGCCTGGAACACCCAGAGAGATTCACAGAGTTAAGTAGAGAAGAGAAGGGGAGGCAGGAGATATAGGTGACCTGGGGGAGAAAAGGGAGAGTCTAAAGGGGAGAGAGCAATCAAGCCAGTAATCCCATCTCTAAGTAAAAATAAGTACTGAAGATTAGATGCTTAATGGTACAAAATGGATAACAAATACCAATAAGCAAAGATGAAAAATCTCAGAGAAAGCAATGGCACCCCACTCCAGTATTCTTGCCTGGAAAATCCCATGGACAGAGGAGCCTGGTGGGCTGCAGTCCATAAGGTCGCAAAGAGTCAGACACGACTGAGCGACTTCACTTTGACTTTTCACTTTCATGCATTGGAGAAGGCAACGGCAACCCACTCCAGTGTTCTTGCCTGGAGAATCCAAGGGACGGGGGAGACTGGTGGGCTGCTGTCTCTGGGGTCGCACAGAGTCGAACACGACTGAAGCAATTTAGCAGTAGCAGTAGCAAAGATGAAAAATCTAGAGTAACGGTTAAACTCTCAAAAATACAAAACAATATCAATCACAAAAATTATAAAAAATGTATATGTGAAATTTTCTTTAAAAATAGGGTCTTTTTGCAAGGTAATAGTAGGTTACAGAAATAAAGGAGTAATAAAGAAATTAAAAGCTAAAAAACTAAATAATGATAATAGTAAAAATATATCTAGGAATTTCTCTGGAGCTGTTGAGAAAGTGTGGGGTCAGCTCAGTTTCAGATAGTTCCTTGTTCCAAAGGTCTATAGGCCCCTCCCAATGCTTAGTCAATGCTAACTGCAGAGTTTGAATCTGTTGCACCTGTCACTTCCAGAGCAGCTCCCTCTTTGCTTATTTTTGCTTCCTCTGTTTGCAAGTTTCTTCAGTGTCTAATATCCACCCTGACACAAGGGGGCGAAGGTGGTCACTGATTTAGGCTCACTTGTTCAGTGGGGCTGTAGGGTGGGAGGAATACTGGAAACAATTTTCACTGGCATGTGTGGGGAGTGCTCACAGTGTATGGACCACACTGGGTTAGCCTCAGCTCAGTCCCTTGTGGTTCTTGCGTCCCTTGTGGCTCAGCTGGTGAAGAATCTGCCTGCAATGTGGGAGACGTGGGTTCAATCCCTGGGCTGGGAAGATCCCCTGGAGAAGGGAAAGGCTACCCAATCCAGTATTTTGGCCTGGAGAATTCCATGGACTGTATAATCCATCGGGTCACAAAGAGTCAGACACAACTGAGCTACTTTCGCTTTCACTTTCATGGCCCCTATGCTTTCCCGCTCTACGCTGCTCAGGTTCCAGGTTTCTCTGAAGGGGAACTGTCCAAAGCGGGCCTTGGGTTGTGTGCACTTCCCAGGTCTAAGCTGCTCAGGTTCAGGTTCTTGGGTAATCCACAAAGGCAGAGACTCGGTTGGGCCTGTGTTTTGTGACCTTCCCAGGTCCGAGGAGCTCAGATAACCAGGTGCTTTTCAGGCACACTGTCCCAAGTGTGCGGTGCATCTTATCACCTCCCCGGTCCCAGTCGCTCAGTATCCTGGGTGTGTCGCAAAAGCGCCATCTCAGGTGTGCCCTGTGTCTCCTCTTGGGGGCTGATCTCAGGCTGTGACCCTCCTGGCAGATGTCAACCATCCAGGATCCCAGGAAGACTTACTTAGCAACTGGGAGCCTGCTCACAGTTGGGTATAGAATGCCATCTCTGGGGCCAAGATTGCCCCCTGCCTTCCGGCTCCAGCCCGGCCGTCACCCATTTGTCTCTCTGCCTCTGGCATGGAGATGGGCCAGTCCACAGCCAGCTAGCTCTCCTATTGTATCCACTCAATCCTTTGTTCTGGGAGCCGACCAGGCTGTGACTTAGGTTAGAGCTTTTTGAGGGAAAGTTCTCTCTCTTTTTTTGTCCTCTCTCTCTGGCTATCCCACAGTATGGCTTGCTATCTCATGTTAGCTCCTTCAGATTGTCCCCTGGGCATTCAGGCCCGGTCCTTACCCTAAGCATGCAACCTGCACCTCCCCCACTTGCTGGTGGCAGATGCAAGCATCTACGCTATTTCTCTGCTGGGAGTTGTGCTTAAGGCACATATTCTGTGGGCTTTTTCCCCTCCTCCTGGTTATGTTGCCCTCTGAAATTCCAAAACTCCCCACAGACCCGCTGGTGAGAGGGTCTCCTGGTGTTTGGAAACTTCTCCTCCTTCACGATTCCCTCCCTGAGACAGGTCTCCATCCCTAACAATTTTATCTCTTTGTTTGTCTTGTATATTTTGTCCTACCTCCTTTGGAAGAGAATGGGCTGCCTTTCTGGGTGCCTGGAGTCTTCTGCCAGAGTTCAGAAGTTGTTTTGTAGAAGTTGCTCAGCATTCAAATGATTTTTTGATGGATTTGTGGGGGAGAAAGGGGTCTCCTTGTCCTATTCCTCCACCATCTTAGGACTACCCCAAGTATGTGATTACTTGTTAGACCGTACTGAAGGCTCATGGAATAAAGAAACCCTTTAAAGCATTATACCTCTAAGAGGAAAGTCTGATTTAAAACAAAGCCGTTCTGGTTATAAAATCCTTTTTCTTATCATAATCTCCCAAGATCGTATGTAAAATATTGAGATAATAAATAAGAAGATAGGTAAAGCTCTCTTGTTTTAGTCAAATGTTAGCTGTGAAAAACATTATTATTTGGGCACATAACCAAGGCTTGAAATCAGCTCCTTAAATTGTTGTCAATTTCTCCCTGAAACTCTCTTCCCTAACCCTGATTGTAACTCCAGAAGCCCTTCTTAAGTCTCTTTAACAAACCCAGTGCTTTAATGTTTCAATGTGTCCTGAATTCAGCTATACTGGGAAATCCATCATGGTCTTTCGATCTATTTTTTTCAACCTTTCTCTAAGTCATTATTAAATTTTTCAAATTTTTATTGACATATAGTTGCTTTACAGGGTGTATAGCTTCTAGTGTAAAGTGAATCAGCTATACCTATGCATATATCCTTCCCCCCCTTTTTTTGTATTTCCTTCCCATTTAAGTTGCCACAGAGCTTGACTAGCGTTCTCTGTGCAATCAGTAGGTTCTCGTAAGTTACCTATTCTTTGCTTAGTATCGATAGTGTCTATGTGTGAATGTCAATCGCCCAGTTCATCCACTCTGGAGTCCCCCAACTCTATCCCTACTCAAGTCTCTACATTTCTTTCCTCTTTTCCTCTCCCCACTGCCTCTCCCCTTTCTGCTGTCTCCTCTCCCTCATCTTCTTTTCTATGTTCTTGCTCTTTCACATAATCTCTCAGATTTTCTCTTCTTCTAGGACACGAGGAGCACTGTGGAGAAGATCTGCCAATTCCTGGGCAAGAAACTAGAGCCAGAAGAACTGAACTCAGTCCTCAAGAACAGTTCTTTCCAAGTCATGAAAGAAAACAATATGTCCAATTATTCCCTCCTGAAGGGTCAGTATTTCGAGGAGAATGGACAACTTTTGAGAAAAGGTAAAGAAAACATTCTGCCTTCTAAATGGGTCAGAACATGTAGAGATTATTCTTGGCTTATAATAGGGCACTAACCACTGGGAGTAGGGAATGTTTGAATTTATCAATTTAAATTGCTCATCAGTTGAGATTATCTCTTGTGAGCCCTTATCAAGGCATCTCTTTTTAGAGTTCTGATGTGGGCTGCAGGTGCTTAAGAAAGTTATTTAAGATTAATTTGTTTTGGTGTGGACCATTTTGAAGTGTTTATTGAACTTGTTACAATATTGTTTCTGGTTTATGTCTTGGTTATTTGCCTGCCTGAAAAATAAATAATGGCATGACCAAATAAATAATAAACAATTTTAAAATAAAAACAGAGAAGAGTAGGTAGACATCTAATACAATAACGCAGGTGAGAAAAGATGTTGGCTTGGATGGAGGTGGTAGAAATAGAAGTTGTGAAAAGTAACTAGACACTGGTTATTACAGACCCCATGGACACCTGTCCAGAAGATTCTCCAGGCAAGAATACTGGAGTGGGTTGCCATGCCCTCCTCCAGGCGATCTTCCCAATCCAGGGACTGAACCTGGGTCTCCTGCATTGCAGGCAGGTTCTTTACTGTTTGAGCCACCAGGGAAGATCTGTTATAGAAAATAGAGCAGTGTTATTGGTGATGAATTTCATTCAAGATGAGAGGAGAGAAGGTGGGAAATTGTTCCAAGCAGGCCAATGTGTACATGAGTATGACTATTAGGCATATGAAAACAACAGACCATTAGTCAATCTGCTATATTAACTGGAATTTCCATGTCAAACAGACAGAAGGAAATAGATCGAGGGCTTCCCTGATGGTTTAGTGGTTAAGAATCTGCCTGACAAAGCAGGGGGCATGAGTTCGATTAGTTGCCCATTGGCTATGGGCAGCTAAGCCCATGCACCACAACTGCTGAGGCCAAGCTCTAGAGCACACGCTTGGCAACAAGAGAAGCCCGTGCGCTGAAGCTAGAGAGTAGCCCGTGCTCGCTGCAGCTGGGGAAAGCCAATGTGCAGCAACAAAGACTCAGCACAGCCACAGATAAATAAATTTTAAAAAATATATAAAATAAACCATGTAAGAATGTGTTGTGTACTACTTAACAGCAATACATTAAAATAAATAGATCTGCTGCTAAGTCGCTTCAGTCGTGTCCAACTCTGTGCAACCCCATAGATGGCAGCCCACCAGGCTCCTCCGTCCCTGGGATTTTCTAGGCAAGAGTGCTGGAGTGGGTTGCCATTTCCTTCTCCAATGCATGAAAGTGAAAAGTGAAAGTGAAGTCGCTCAGTCATGTCCGACTCTTAGCGACCCCATAGACAGCAGCCCACCAGGCTCCTCCATCCCTGGGATTTTCTAGGCAAGAGTGCTGGAGTGGGGTGCCATTACCTTCTCTGAAATAGATCTAGAAGACAAGTATTGGAGTCTTGAGACCTACCCCTAGATCTGACGTGAGTCTCTATTTTATGTTTGTCAGGTGTGACTGGGGACTGGAAAAATTACCTCACGGTGGCCCAAGCTGAAACCTTTGATAAACTATTCCAGGAGAAGATGGCAGCCCTTCCTCAAGATCTGTTCCTGTGGAAATAATGAGGCAAAACTTCTGGATCTTATATGGACAATGATAATTGCTCTCCTGTCCTCATATATGTGAAGGACTGGGAGTAACTGCATAAAGCCTGTTATTTCATCCTGGTGCTTCAATTGATCCAATGTCCGCATCTTTGAGGACCTGACTATTAAAATTATCAGAGTGCCTCTATTTCGCTTCTTGGTATCCCAGCTTTCAAAAACTGTTTATAGTGTTTCATTTCATTCATACAGAGTGGTCAAGAAACTATGTAAGAACGTTGTTTTTGTTCAGTCACTCAGCTGTGTCCGACACTTTGTGACCCCGTGAACTGCAGCACGCCAGGGTCCTCTGTCACCGACTATCTGTGAGTTGGCTCAAATGCATGTCCATTGAGTCTGTGATGCAGTCTACCCATCTCTTCCTCTGATGCCCCTTCCTCCTTTTGCCCTAATCTTTCCCAGCAGCAGCATCTTTTCCAATGATCAGCTCTTCACATCAGGTGATCAAAGTATTGGAGCTTCAACTTCAGCATCAGTCCTTCCTATGAGTATTCAGGGTTGATTTCCTTAGGATTAGCTGGATTGATCTCCTTCTGTCCAAGGGACTCTCAAGAGTCTTCTGCAGCACAGAAGCACCACAATTTGAAACCATCAATTCTTTGGGGCTCAGCCTTCTTTATGGTCCAGCTCTCACATCCGTAAAGTCAAAACTATGGTGTTTCCAGTAGTCCTATATGGATATGGAAGAGAAGCCCAGGATGGTCTTAATTTTAGCTGACTGAAGCCCATCAGGAAATGATATCGACCTAGATGTTTCTTTAATTACTTTTGGAGTCAATATTTCAGAAATGGGCATTCTTCCTTTTGCTTGTGAATGTGGGAAGGCTTTCCACATGTGAATGTGAGAAGAAGCCTTGAATCCTAGAGTCCTCCAATGGGTAAAAGAAAGTGGGACCCATAAAATAACAATTGCTATTATAGATTTTCAATGTGGCCAAAAAGAGAATTCTCTCAGCCCAACCACTAAAACCTGGAAGCGTTTCATAAATTCTAAATATGTAAATGATGAAATGGCAAATAAGATAAGAACTGGATCCTGGTATGTAGCTAAGTATTTAAATTCACCCCCACACCTGTGAGTCTAAAGCAAGTTCCTGTCTCTTATGCTTAAAAAGAGAGATTTCAGGGACTTCCCTAGTGGTCCAGTGGTTAAAACTCTGTGCAGGGTGTGTGGGTTTGATCCCTGCACAGGGAACTAAGATCCCACAGGCTACACAGAGTGGCCAAAAAAAAAAACCAACAACAAATAGAGTTCTTAAAAAATGAGGTTGCTATAAAAAAAAAGTGTGAGAGATTTAAATCCATGGTATCCCAATTTCACTCTAGCTTATTGTCACTACATCTATTTATTTAATTTTTATTTTGATTTATTAAGGGCTTCCCTGAAATCTCAGTTGGTAAAGAACCACCCTGCAATGCAGGAGAACCCTGTTCAATTCCTAGGTTAAGAAGATCCCCTAGAAAAGGAATAGGCCACCCACTCCTATTCGGGCCTAGAGAATTCCAAGGACTTTGTAGCCCATGGGGTTGCAAAGAGTTGGACACGACTGAGCAACTTTTTTTATTTTTAATTATTTCAAACTTAGGGGCATCTTGCAAGCAATACGCACAAAATTCTTGTGTATAATCCACACAGAGTTACCAACACTAACCTTTTGTTACATTTACTAGATTACACTCTCCTTTCTTTCACTCTAATATACAATATAAACTTTTTCAGCCATTTGAGAGTAAGTTACAGAAATCCTTTCCTTTTATCCTTCAAAACTTCAGCGTATGGGGCTTCTCTGGTGGCTCAGTAATTAAGAATGAACTTGTCAATGCAGGAGACACAGGTTTCTCCCTGGTCTGCGAAATCCCACATGTCACAGAGCAACTTAGCCCGTGAGTCACGACTATTGAGCCTGTGCTCCAGAGCCCGGAAGCCACGACTCTGAAGCCCTCGGGCCCGAGAGCCCTGCTCCACAACAGAAACCACAGCAATGAGATACCTGCTCACCTCAACTAGAGAAAAAGCCTTGGCAGCAACTAAGACCCAGCAGAGTTAAAAATAAATAAATACAATTATTTTTTAAAAGCTTTATATTTTCTAAGATCAAAAATATTTCACTTATAATCACACAAAAATGACAGAAATCAGGGAAGTTAGTATTGATGCAATGTTACTATCTAACCCACAGTGTGCATTCAAATGTAGTCAACTGTCCCAATAATAAAATAATAGCATTTTCTGTGGTCTAGAAGCCAATCCAGGATTTAGTTTACATTCTCCTCTATCTGGAACATATCCTCAGCTTTTCTTTTCCTTTTTTTAAAAATAACATTTGATAATTTAAACGGTGCCAGACAATAGTTTTAGAGAAGATCCTCAATAAGAGTTTATACAATATGTTCTCATGAATACCTTCATATCTAGACTTCATGCTTTAAATATGCGCATATAAAAAGGAGGGACGGTAAGGAGTTCTCTGGCTCTCCAGTGGTTAAGACTCGGAGCTTCCAAAGCAAGGGGTACGGGTTCAATCTCTGATCAGAGATCTAAGGTCCCACATGACATGAGGCACAGCCAAAACATTTAGGAAAAAAAAAAAAAAAAAGACGGGGAGAGTAAATTTACCGCAGGAAAATCTAACAAACATTACTTCTGCCAGGTGATCAAAGTCAACATCAACAATGAGATGTCAGGTTGATAGTAAATACCCTCTGGATGTTGTGACTTTACTAGTATTTTACCTCCATGATCTTCCTCTCCAAAACCCAGAAACCCAGTTGAATTATGAAAAAAACATCAGGCACACCCCAAGAGAGGGACCTTCTCCAAAATACCCGACCAGTAATCAATCCTCAACACTGTCAAGGTCATCAAAGACAAGGAAAGTCTGAGAAACTGTCACAGCTAAGAGAGACCTAAGGAGACGAAGATCCAATGTAATGTCGTGTCCGGCATGGGACCTCGGGCCAAAGAAAGGATATGAGGTAAAAACTAAGGAAATCTGAATAAAGTATGGACTATGAGAATTCTTTACAACTTTCCTATATATCTAAAAGTGTTGAAAAAAATAACAAAGCTTATTTAATATATATATTTGTAAGACTTCCCTGGTGGTCCAGTGGTTAGGGTTCTGCCTGCCAGTGCAAGGGACACAGGTTCAATACCTGGGCTGGGAAGTTTTTACATGCCCTGGCACAACTTAGCCCCTGTGCCACATATTCAACCCAGCAGCCTAGACCCCCAGCTTGGCAACAAGAGAGTAACTCCTGCTTATTGCAGCTAGAAAAAGCCCACATACAGCAATGAAAACCTAACCCAGCCAATATATAAATAATTCTTAAAGATATACATCTATAATCCACCACCTGTCTACATCCTCCATCTTGTTACTAAATTCCTGGTTCCCTCCCATGAAGTCAAACTCAGGTTACCCCAGAATGTTCTCTGAATGACTTCACGGTTGCCCAATATTATCAATCTTGTGACCCTCTCTTTTTATGGGCAGGCACACCCATCAACGACCTGGGAGAGATTAATGATTGTTCCACGTTGACTATAAAACGGATCTCCCAGTCCAGTAGTGACGACGGCTAAAAGGCTCACGAGAGGTAGAAAGAGCTCATCGTCATGACGGGAAAGTTTGTGTGGTTTGAAGGGATACCCTTCCCAAGTGTGGATTTCTCACCTGAACTCCTGAGAGAGGTGCAGGAGAGTTTCCTTGTTAAAGATGAAGATGTCTTGCTGCTGACTTTCCCCAAATCAGGTAAGGAAGCAGGATCAGATACTGACAGGCTGTGCTGTGGCCCTCATTCTTCAGTAGACAGATGGAACGCTTTCTGCATGCTGACAGTGCATTAGGGGAATAGAAATGTGCGCTGATGCCACTGGTGTCCAGAGAAAAGGGTGGAGCCAGGCAGTTACGCAGGCAGCTGAGTGCTCAGAGGGGGTAATCAAAGGCACGGGAGGAAACCATGGGAGTGAAGCCTGAGGCAGATTCGGGAGAGGAGTGGAAGAAGACGGGGAGTGAAGCCTGTGGAGGAAACGGGCTGCTGTTGTTTAGTCGCTCAGTACCGTCCGACTCTTTGTGAAACCCCATAAACTATAGGCCACCAGGCTCCCCTGTCCATGGGATTCTCCAGGTGAGAGTACTGGAGAGGGCTGCCATCCCCTTCTCCAGGGGATCCTCCTGACCCAGGGCTTGAATCCTAATCTCTTCTGTCTCCTGCACTGGCAGGTGGATTCTTACCACTGAGCCCCCAGGAAGCCCTAGAAGTAGGCTGCTGCTGCTGCTGAGTCGCTTCAGTCGTGTCCGACTCTGTGCGACCCCATAGACGGCAGCCCACCAGGCTCCCCCGTCCCTGGATTCTCCAGGCAAGAACACTGGAGTGGGTTGCCATTGCCTTCTCCAATGCATGAAAGTGAAAAGTGAAAGTGAAGTCGCTCAGTCGTGTCTGACCGACTATTCACAGCCCCATGGACTGCACCCCACCAGGCTCCTCCATCCACAGGATTTTCCAGCCAAGAGTACTGGACTGAGGTGCCAATGCCTTCTCCAGAAGTAGGGGAGGGAGGTAATTCTGTGAGATGATGTAATAGTTAATTAGCTTGATAGTGGTAGTCTTTTCACAATGTGACATGTAACAAATGAACACGAACGCCTTCAATATTCACATTCCTTTTTAAATAGAATTTAGCTTCTTGCATTTGTTATTACTATTGATTTATTTCGGACTGTGTGAGGTCTTCACTGCCGCATGCGCCTTCTCTAGAGGTAACTTCTCTTGTGGACCTGGGTTCCAGGGCTTCAGGAGTTCAGTGACTCACGGCTTAGTAGTTACAGCACACGGGCTTAGTTGCCCCACTGCCTGTGGGATCTTCCCGGGTCAGGGATCGAACCCATTTCACCTGCATTAGCAGACAGATTCTTTACTACCACTGAAACCCCGGGGATGCCCTATTTCTGCTTTATATGAAAGAGACAATAAGCTCCTTGCTAGCAGAAACAAGCATTATCCTGTTATTTGTATAATATAATGGAGCAATGGGGAGTTTAGTCTTGCCAAGTCGCCCCTACTGTTTTTGAACTGAGGGCGTTAAATATATACGTCCTTAATTTGTTAGCAGTAAGTCAATAAAACAAGGTGGGAGGGCTGGGGTGGGGAATAAAACATAACCACCACAGCCAAAAAGCAAAGTAGAAGAAATGGCACTAAATTGAGATCAAAAAGAGTGAAGAAGGGGCTTCCCTGGAGGTCTAAGAGTTACGAATCTGCCTGCCAATGGAAGGAAGAAAGGTTCGATCCCTGGTCAGGGAAGATTCCACATCCTGTGGAGCAACTAAGCCTGTACACAGCAACTACTGAGCCAGTGCTCCAGAGCCCACAAGCCACAGCTGCTGAGGCCCATGTGCCTAGAGCCTTTGCTCCACAACAAATGAAGCCACCACGATGAGAAGGCTTCTCAGTAGCCCCTGCTCACTGCAACTAGAAGCCCACGTGCAGCGATGAAGACTCAGCACAGCCCTGAATAATACAAAAAATAAACAACTTTTTTTTTTTTTAGAAAAAGGAAAGAATTAGCAGCAGGAAAATAAAATGTTTTTCTTTTTTCAAAAAAGAGTTGAATGTGAAATTATTTCAGGAAAAGAGACATTTTCCAGGACTTCCTTGATGGTCCAGTGGTTAACAATCTGCCTGCCTTGCAGGGGACATGGGTTCAACCCCTGGTCCAGGAAGATCCTCCACGCTGTGGAGCAGTTATGCCCGTGTGCCACGACTCCGTAGCCCGCTGGCTCTAGAGCCTGTGCTCTGCAGCAAGAGGAGTCACTGCAGTGAGAAGCCGGAGCATCACAACTAGAGAGTAGCCCCCCGCTCACCCCAACTGGAGGAAGCCCAAGGGCAGCGAGACCCAGCCAAAAATAAATGCATAAGCAAATATAACTTTTAAAAAAAGAGAGATTTTCCAAGAAAGGTATCAGCACGGACAGTGATCAGGAATTGGAAAAGAACTTGATAAATTTACTGAATTGAAAGGATATGGATCATATCATATCTACGAGGGGTGGGGTCATAGAGGGACTGTGATTGGGCAAGAAGCAAGGCTGAAGTCATCAGAAGTGCTGTGGTAATGATAAGCCAAGGGCAACGGGAATCTGTTCAAAGGCCAAGAGCAATGGGAACATGTTCAAAGGATTTAAGCAAATAGCCAAAGCATAGAAGCGACCCAAAGGTCCATTGACACATGAATGGGTAAATGTAATTTACTATCCACATATTGAGAATATTATTCAGCCTTAGAAAGGAATGGAGTTCTGACACTTGCTACAACACAGATAAACTGTGAAGACATAGTATGTACGGAGTGAAGGGAAAGCGTTAGTCACCCAGTTGTGTCTGAGTCTTCGTGATCCCATAGACTCTAGCCCTTCCAGCTCCTCTGTCCATGGGATTCTCCAGGCAAGAACACTGTCGTTTGTAGCCGTTCCCTTCTCCAGCGGATCTTCCCAACCCAGGGAGAGAACCTGGGTCTCCTGCATTGCAGGCAGATTTTTTTATCATCTGAGCCACCAAGCTCTGCCTGGTTTGTATGACTCCACTTAAATAAGGTATCAGAAACAGAAAGTAAAATGGTTTCCAGGGACTGGAAGGAGAAGAAAATGGGAAGTTGTTACTTAAAGGGCACAGAGGTTCAGCTGTGCAAGATGGAAAAATTCTGGAGATCGTTTGCACAACCATGTAAATATACTTAACCCTAGAGAGCTGTACAGGGCTGCCTGCTGGCTCAGTGGTAAAGAGTCCTCCTGCCTATGCAGGAGACGTGGGTACAATCCGTGGGTCAAGAAGATCCCCTGGAGAAGGAAATGGCAACCCACTTCGGTATTCTTTTTTTTTTCCTTTATTTTTAAAATTAATTTATTTAGTTTAATTGGAGGCTGATTACTTTACAATATTGTAGTGGTTTTGCTATACACTGAGATGAATCAGCCATGGGTGTACACATGTTCCCCATCCTAAACCCCCTTTCCACCTCCCTCCCCATCCCATCCCTCTGGTGATCCCAGTGCACCAGCCCTGAGCACTCTGTCTCATGCATCGAACCTGGACTGGGGATCTATTTCACATATGCTAATATACATGTTTCAGTGCTAGTCTCTCAAATCATCCCATCCTCACCTTCTCCCACAGAGTCCAAAAGTCTGTTCTTTACATCTCTGTCTCTTTTGCTGTCTCATATATAGGGTCATTGTTACCATCTTTCTAAATTCCATATATATGCATTAATATACTGTACTGGTGTTTTTCTTTCTAACTTACTTCATTCTGTATAATAGACTCCCATTTCATCCACCTCATTAGAACTGATTCAAATGCATTCTTTTTAATAGCTGCCACTCCTGTATTCTTGCCTGGGAAATCCCAAGGAGCCTGGAGAGCTATAGTCCATGGGGCTGCAAAAAGAGTTGTATATAACTGACTGGCTAAACAACAACTGAACTGTAATTTAAAGATGGTTAAGATGGTACCTTTTATGATCTGTATACATTATAAGAATTTTTACAAGTAAGATTAAAATGAATCATATTTTTCCTTTCTTTATCTAGGAACAAACTGGTTGATTGAAACTGTCTGCTTGATTTACTCCAAGGGGGATCCCAAGTGGGTCCAATCTGAGCCCATTTGGGACCGCTCCCCCTGGGTAGAGACTAAGGCTGGGTATGAATTACTAAAGGAGAAGGAAGGCCCTCGTCTCATCAGTTCTCACCTCCCCATCCAACTCTTCCCAAAGTCTTTCTTCAAATCCAAGGCCAAGGTCAGTGTACAGCGGTCAAGACAGTCTTCATCAGGGCTTCCCTGGTGGGCCAGTGGTGCTGTGTTGTTTAAGTCATGTCCAACTCTTTGCAACCCCATGGCCTGTAACCCACCAGGCTCCGCTGTCCGTGAGATTCTCCAGGCAAGAATATTGGAGTGGGTTGCCATGCCCTGCTCCAGGGGATCTTCCCAAGCCAGGGATTGAAGCTGCAGCTTCTGTGTCTCCTGCATTGCAAATAGATTATTTACTGTTGAGCCAGCAGGGAAGCCCCAATGCAGGGGACACAAGTTCAGTCCCTGGTCAGGGAAGCGCTGCATGCCCTGGGGTGCAGCCAAACAACAAAAACATAAAATAAAGATAGGCTTGAGCAATGCTTGTTCCACTTTAATTCGCCTGGGAATCTCTTGGAGATCTGATTGAAGTGTAATTGTGTTCAGTAGGTATGGGGTAGGACCTGGGAGTCTGTATTTGATGGTGACACAACCATGCTGCTGCTGCTGCTAAGTTGCTTCAGTCGTGTCCGACTCTGTGCGACCCCAGAGACGGCAGCCCACCAGGCTCCCCCGTCCCTGGGATTCTCCAGGCAAACCATACTGAAATGCAAATGTGTAGATCATTCTGTAGGTTATGCTAGCCAGGTGTAAGCCAGAGAGCATGGGAAACGATAATGCCAAAATCTTAGAAAACCACATTTAAAGTCGAACTAGAATTTATAACTGTATTATACCCTGAATAATCCTCCTTTGTTGCTCTAAAAAAATAAGAAGAAGAATTAGCCAGTCTCAATTAAATAAATGCCTCCTGCCATTTATGTAGAAGCACCAGAGAGGTGCTCATATGAGAAGCAGCATCCTGACATCAGTGCCTAAATTCAGGGTGAGTACTCTGCCTTCATGACTGGGTTTTCTAAGCACTCAGTGTTCCTATATCCAGCTGATACTTTGGTTGGTTGGTTGGTTGGTTGGTTTGGCTGTACCACACAGCAGGTGAGATCCTGTTTCACTGACTAGGGGTCAAACCCAACCCCCCTGCAGGGGAAGCACAGAATCTTAACCACCGGACTACCAGCGAATTCTTTGGCTTTTTCTCCATTTTTTGTGAAAATCAAGAAGGTTGGGGGAAAAAAAAGGTTAGAAAATGACTTGATTTTTCATTATCCTACTTTTCTCTTTCAGATGATCTACCTCGTCCGAAATCCCAGAGATGTTTTTGTGTCTGGTTATTTTTTCTGGAGGAGTGCAAAATTTGTTAAGAGACCACAGTCACTGGAACAATACTTTGAATGGTTTATCCAAGGAAACAGTGAGTGAATGTAAAATATGAAAGCTAGGGGCTGCCAGAATCCTTCATCAGACCCTTTTTTTTTTTTTTTTTTCCTTTTAAATGCAACCTGATGTCTCTACATCTTCCCAAGCCATGAGTATCTCCATCACTACTGGAAGCCAGATCTTCTAAATCCACATACTATCTCATAGAGCAGCAGAACCTCGACCAGCCTTCTTGCCCCATCAGCAACTATCCTAGCTATTTTCTGAGCCTTCAGGATCTGTCTAATATTAGCACCAAGCACTCATATTCTTTCCTCTACTCTCCTAATCTATGACTTTCTCAAAGTCAGCTTTCATTGGCTTTCTAGACAATACCATCCTGACTTCTCACCATTTTTCCGATTCACCTTCTTTATGCCTTTATTTATTTATTTTTGGCCACACTGGGTCTTCACTGTTGCCTGGGCTTTTTTCTAGTTGCTGAGAGTAAGATCTACTCTTCATTGCGGTGGCTTCTCCTGGTGTGGAGCTGGGGCTCTGGGGTGCTCGAACTTCAGTAGATGTGGCACGTGGGCTGAGTGATTGCAACTCCCGAGATGAAGATCAAAGATCCCAGACCCAGCCCAGACAAACAAATATTTTTTTAAAAAAAAGAAAGAAAGGCTCAGACACAGTAGTGTTAGTCACTCAGCTGTGTGCAACTCTTTGCGACCCCATGGACTGTAGCCTGCCAGACTCCTCTGGCCATAGAATTCTCCAGGCGAGAAAACTGGAGTGGGTTCCCAAACAACTGACAGGAGGAGACTCCACCCATTAGCTGCTGATTGGATTAAAGCTTTACTGAGAGAGGCTCTGTCCACCAGAGCAAGACACAGAGATGAACGAGCGATACACTGGAAGGAATCAGTAGCGGAATAACTGAGGCAGAATGAATGAATAAGTGACCTGGAGGACAAAATGGTAGAAATCACTGCCACAGAACAGAATATAGAAAAATAAATGAAAAAAAGAAAATGAAGACAGCCCAAGAAGCCTCTGGGACAACATTAAAGGCAGCAACATTTGCATTATAGGAGTCCCAGAAGAAAAAGAGAGAAAGGACCCAAGAAAATATTAAAGAAACAATAGCTGAAAACTTCATAAACAGTTGACCAAGTCCAGGAAGCTCAGAGAGTTCCAGCAGGATAAACCCAAAGAGGAACCCACCGAGACACATAGTAATCAAACTGACAAAAATTAAGGACAAAGATCAAATATTAAAAGCAACAAGGGAAAATGACAGATGACATATAAGAGAGATCCCATCAGGTTTATCAGCTGATCTCTCAACAGACACTCTACAAACCAGACGGGAACAGCACGATATAGTTAAAGTGATGAAAGGGAAGAACTGACCGCCAAGAACCCTCTACCCAACATGACTCTCATTCAGATTTGATGGAGATATCGACAGCTTTCCAGGCAAGCAGAAGTTAAGAGAATTCAGCAACACCAAACCAACTTTACAATAAATGCTAAAGGAGCTTTTCTAGGCAGGAAACACAAGAGAAGGGAAAGACCTAAACAAAATACACCGTAAACAGTTAAGAAAATGGTAATAGGATCATACATATCAATAATTAACTCACATGTAAAATGGATTAAACGCACCAACCAAAAGATATAAACTGACTGATGGAATGAAAACGTGCATATATGCACTTCGCTTACCACATCACTCTGCTTAACCACCCGAATTGTACATAATTATTTTATATGGTTGAGTTAATCACATGTCCATTATGGACTGCAATTTTAATTGTCTGTTACTTTTTGTCTGGCTAGTGATTGTGAAAAACTAATAACTATTTTTTATCGCTGTGATTATGTAACTATTACTCACTTAACACCATTGCATCGTGATTGATTAACAGAAAATAATAGAATTCTATATCATCAAAGCTACCATTTAATAGAAAAACCTGTCGTCACTTTTTAAAATCAAGATACGTATTAGAATTATCTGGAAATTTTTTGAAAAATACAAATGCCCAAGTTTTGCCTTTTTGCTCCAAAGCTCGAGATATGTTTCTAATAAGCAACCATGTTTAAAAACAACTGGATTTTATGCTGATCCTTTATCTAGCTTGTTTCACTTTTTCTATTTCATATTCGGTGATCTCATTTCATTTAGTTTATGTTTTCCCATTTCTCCATCTCTTCCTTTTTTGCGATGTTCTTTCTCAAGCCTTTATCAAGTATAGTAGAAAAGCTTTCAAATACATATATGTGTGTGTGTAAAATATGTATAATGTATATTTCAGAAACTTATGAATTTTTGCCTACCTATAAAACTTATAACATTTTGATCCCACTTGTTTGACTTAGTATGAATAGGATGTTCAATTTCTAATTTCAAAAAAGACTGCTGCTAAGTCGCTTCAGCTGTGTCTGACTGTGCAACCCCAGAGACGGCAGCCCACCAGGCTCTGCCGTCCCTGGGATTCTCCAGGCAAGAACACTGGAGTGTGTTGCCATTGCCTTCTCCAGTGGGTGAAAGTGAAAACTGAGTGAACATAGTGTATAGATCCCGGCTTCCACTCCGTGTGTTATCTACTCACTCTTCCTACCTCCCCTGTGTGCAGTGCCCTTTGGATCATGGTTCGACCACACTCGGGGCTGGATGTCCATGAGAGACAAGGACAACTTCCTGATGCTGAGTTATGAAGAGATGAAATGGGTAACAATTGCTCTTATAATCAGCAAACTCTTTCTCATCTTCATTCCCTCTAACTTCCCTCCCTTCTTTAGCCTGTGCATGGTCACTAGAAGTGAGAACTTGTCCACCCGGTCCTCATTGCCCTGTTTACGGTCAAACGCCCTGCTCTCTTTGGTCATGTCTTCTTCATCTCACCTTACAACATCCAAGAACTGACTCGTTGGAAAAGACCCTGATGCTGGGAAAGATTAAAGGCAGGGAGGAGAAGGGGATGACAGTGGATGAGATGGTTGGATGGCATCACCGACTTGATGGACATGAGCAAGCTCCGGGAATTGGTGATGGACAGGGAAGCCTGGCGTGCTGCTTCCCATGGGGTCACAAAGAGTCGGACACGACTGAGCGACTGAACTGAACTGAACTGAACAATATCCAAAGGGCTTTTTCCATACACTGAGGCAGAGTACACTGGTTTGTGCTCACTGGTTCTATCATTTCTAGAGGTATATCCCTTGGTGAGCTGATAACCTAATAGTGAGAGGAGTCTGAGAAAGAAGATGAGAATGCGGAGAAGCAAGCTGGGTTCCAGAGATGTGTTCAGCTGTCTGACATCTCAGATGGACTGGTAGGAGAAAAATTAAGTCATAAAATCAATCAGTGTGATTACTCTGAGGCCAGATTATTGCTGAGCAGTGATAGGCAGGAAAAGCGGGCATGTGAAACTCAAAACCAATAAAGGTGATGAAACCACAGAGAGAAGAACTTTAACCTTTAGTGGTATCTCGGAGAAAAGAAAAATAACACAAACACTGGCTTTTGCTTCTATCTGAGAAACATTACTTTCCATCATCTTCTTCCAGCTACTTCTATTTAATCCTCTATGGCGTCCACACGAATTTCTTTTTACCAAGGGGTCTTTTGTAAATAACAATTTACCCCGGTAAATTGTTTTCTTTTCTCTCTCTGTCTCTTTTTTTTTTTTTTCTGGGGGAGGGGGTGATTTTTGTTTGCTTATTCAGTATTGCTTTTTTCCTTTTTCCTTCTTTTTTCTTTTTTTGATGTTCTTTTGTTCTTTTATGCTTTACTGCTGTGTGTTTTCTTGTTAGATCATAGTGAACGCTCATGGAATAAAGAAAAAAAATTAAAGCATTTTAGCTCTAAAAGGAAAGTCTCTGATTCAAAGCAAGGCCTTTCTGGTTATAAAACCTATTTTCTTATAATCTTCCAGCATCATGGGCCAAGAGCTAATTACTGAGATAATAAATAAGCAGACATGGTAAAGCTCTCTTGTGTTATTCAAATGTTAGTTGTGAAAAACAGCATTTTTTGGGCACATAGCCAAGGCTTGAAATCAATTCCTTAAATTTTTGTCAAATTCTCCCTGAAACTCTCAGTTTAATCCTGCTCATAACTGTCTAGAAGCCCTTCTAAAGTCTCTTTGGAAAACTCAGTATTTTAGGGTTAAGGTGTCCTGAATTCAACTATACTGAGAAATCCATCATGGTCCTTCCATCTTTTTTTTTCCCAGCTGTTCTCTAAGTCATTTTTTGTTTGTTCACTTTATTTCTTAAAATTTTTAGCTCAGTGGTAAAGAATTTGTCTGCCAATGCAGAAGCCCCAGGAGACACGGGTCCCATCCCTGAGTTGGGAAGATGCCCTGGAGGAGGAAATGGTAACCCACTCCAAGGCTCTCGCCTGGAAAATCCCGTGGACAGAGGAATCTGGCGGGTGACAGTCCATGGGGTCACAGAGAGTCGGACACCACTGACCACACACAGGCATACTTGCTTTGCAATGTTTGTTGTACAGCAAAGTGAATCAGCTAAGCGTTCACACATATCCCCCTTTTTGGACTTCCTTCCCATTTAAGTCACCACAGGGCACTACTGTGCCCTGCAGTAGGTTCTCATAGGTTACCTATTCTTTACTTAGTATCGACAGTGTCTATGCGTCAATGTCAATCTCCCAGTTCACCCGCTCTGGACTCCCCCAACTCTCTCCCTACTCACAGCTTTACATTTCTTTCCTCTTTGCCTCTCCCCTCTCCTCCTGCTCTTTCTGCTGTCTCCTCCCCCTCACCTCCTCTTCTATGTTCTTGCTGTTTCACATAATCTCTCAGATTTTCTCTTCTTCTAGGACACGAGAAGCACTGTGGAGAAGATCTGCCAATTCCTGGGCAAGAAACTAGAACCAGAAGAACTGAACTCAGTCCTCAAGAACAGTTCTTTCCAAGTCATGAAAGAAAACAATATGTCCAATTTTTCCCTCTTGAAGGGTCAGTATTTAGAGGAAAACGGACTTCTTTTGAGGAAAGGTAAAAGAAAACATTCTGCCTTCAAAATGGATCAGAAAATGTAGAAATTATTCTTATGCTTACAACAGGGCACTAATCACTGGGAGTAGGGACTGTTTGAATTTATCAACTTTTATTGTTCATCACTTGAAAATGTCTCTTGTGAGCCCTCATGAGGGCGTCTCTTTTCATAGTACTAAGGTGGGCTGCATGGTGATCAGTCTTTTATGCAAGGCCATTCAAACTCTCTCTCTCTCTTAGAATTTAACATGGAAGATATCTCTTCTGCAAACAGTAACCAGGTTAATACACTATTCTTGCTAACTCGCTAGTGTGACTGACCCAGAAAATAAGGCCAGGATTGGGAAAGTTCATGTTTGTGTTACTCCTGGTGATTGAACATAGAGAAATATCCTCAACAACAACACAAATGTATGAAGAACGGCTCAATTGGAAAAAGGAAAGAGGAAAGACTTTTCATTTAGCTGAGAGCCTGTGTTGTTATCAGACATTATAAATCCCCCTGTGATGAGAAATTAATCATGTCCATATCCTTGAACTCCAGATGAATGAACAATATACAACATAGAGGGGGAGGAGCCTGTTTTCCCAGAACCCTAGAGTTCAAATAGATCGAAGATGTGATTCATGCAAGGAAGAAATAAAATGGACTTCCCCGGTGGTCCAGTGGCCAATACTCCATCTCCCAATACAAAGTGCCGGGTTTCCTTCCTCCGTCAGGCAACTAGATCCCAAAGGCCACAACTAAGACTTCAAACGCCACAGCTAAAGACCCCGCATGCGACAACAAAGATCAAAGATCTCAAGTGCCACAACTAAGACATGGCACACCCAAATAAATAAATACAAATAAACAAATTTTTAAAAACCAGAAAGACCGGTTAGATTTATAATACAGTAATCCAGGTGAGAAATGATGTTAGCTTGGATACAGGTGGTAGAAACAGAGGTTGTGAAAAGTGGCTAAATATTGGTTATATCAGAAAATAGAGTTACATTATTGCCGACAAATTATACACTGGGAGAGAAGGGAACAAGGGAAATTGTTTCAAGCAGGCAGACGTGTAAATGGGTATGACTGCCAGGCAGTAAAAAGCAACAAACCATTGGTCATTCTGCTTTATTAGCAACGATTTCCATGTCAAGCAGACAGAAGAAATAGATCAAGGCTTCCCTGGTGGTCCAGGCGTTAAGAATCAGCCTCTAGCGCAGGGGACGTGGGTACAGTCCCACACGCCTTAGGATAACTGAGCTCACGCACTGTAACCACTGAGCTCCTGAACCACAAGAGAAGCCACTGCAATGAGAAGCCCCAGCACAGCGCAGAGTAGCCCTCAGCTGCCGCAACTAGAGAAAGCCAGTAACAGCAACAGGGACCCAGTGCGGCCATAAGCAGATAGATGAATAATTTTTAAAATAAATAAAATAAAAGGTGTAAGAATGTATCATGCACTACTTAATAGCAACACACTTTTAAAAAGAAAAGCAATAAATCCAGGAAGACATGTAGTGGAGTCTTGAGACCGAACCCTAGATCTGATCAGAGTCTCTATTTTATGTTTATCAGGGATGACTGGGGACTGGAAAAATTACTTCACGGTGGCCCAAGCTGAAACCTTTGATAAACTATTCCAGGAGAAGATGGCAGACCTTCCTCAAGAGCTGTTCCCGTGGGAATAATGCTCTAAATCTTCCAGATCTTATATGGATATTGATATTTGTTCTTCTGCCCTTATACATGTGAGTGGCTGGGGGTAATTGCATAAAACCTGTTATTTCATCGTGGTGTTGTGAATGATCAAATCTCTGCCTTTGACAACTTGACTGTTAAAATTTATCAGGGTATCCTCTAATTCACTTTGTGGCATCCAGCTTTTTAAAAATGTTTATCATGTTTCATTTCATTCCTATAAAGTGGTAAAGAAATAATATAACTATTACCCCCCAATTATGTCAATTTTCAAATAAAACTGAGAAATAAAATTACAAAAGCAGATAAGGCGCTTTCTCTTTCCATTGCCTGTATCTCTACAATTTATTATTATGATGACCTTGAAGTATATCATTTCCAACCAGGCATTATTGTCTTAGCATGTGTGTTTGACCATAAACAGTATATTGAATTTATGGAGGCTTTTTAAACCTAGAAAAATGGTGTCATGCAGAATGAATTCATCAATTTGCCTTTCAACTCAGTATTTTCTGTTTGGGTGTCACTGCTTGTTGATTGTATAACTCATTCATTATTAGGTATTGAGATTTATAATTTAGTCACCTATCTTCCCTCAGATTTATTTGGTTATCTTCCCTGCCAATTTCTCCTGATTTAAAACATGGCTTTAGCCTCACATATGGCCTAACCTTGGAGAAGGTTAGATAAATGGATTTTTTAAATGTGATATATACAAACAATGGGATATTATTACTGAGTCTTAAAGAAGAAAGATGTTCTGTGAAATACGGATGAACTCGAAGGGCATTTGTATTAGTGAAATAAGTCAGGCAGAAGAACGAATAGTGCGTGAGTCCACTCACATAAGGAACATAAAAGAGTCAGACTCATAGAAAAAGAAAGCAGATGGTGGATGCCAAGGGCTGGGGAAGGGGACATGGGGAGTGTCACTCATCAGGTACAGTCTCAGTCACACAAGATACAAGACTAGGCTCTAGAGACTTACTCTACAGTGTCGTGCCTATAGTTAACAATACTAGGTTGTGCATTTAACACTTTGTTAGAGGACTTCCCTGGTGGTCCAGTGGTTAAAAATCCTCCTGCTGACACAGGAGACACAGGTTCAATTCCTGGTCTGGGAACTAAGATCCCACCTGCCGCAGGGCAACTGAGCCCGTGCTCCGCAACTACTGAGCCTGTGCTCCCGAGCCCAGGAGCCACAACTACGGAAGCCCTCGGGCCCTCGAGGCCATGCTCCACAGTGAGAGAAGCCACCACAATGAGAAGCCCACACAGGCAACTAGAGAAGAGCCCACGCAGCAACGAAGACCCCACCCAGCCACAAAAAAATAGATAAAATTCGTTAAAAAATTTTTTTAATCAATCA
>SJYC01024674.1:0-22118 GCA_006408675.1 Madoqua kirkii | reverse complement strand
GCACAATCTCTAATTCACCTACATAAACCAGTACTACTTTCTTGTTTTGCTCTAGTGTGCCTGTAAACCACCTAACCCCACCCCCTACACCCCGCCCCAGCCCACATTTCCTTCCCTTTTTGTCCACTCATCCCAACCTTATTCTTGCAAACCTAAAAGATTTTCTCAAAGATCACCAGTAATTTCCATTTTACCTGCATTAATCATCTTTTCTAAGTTCCTGTCTAACTTATCCACCTGATCTCTTTGAAACAGTCTCCCACCTTGTGTTATATCCCTTAAGTGAGATCAGTGAAAGCATATCATAATGTCTCACATAAGACAGTACTGAACAAATGTTGATTGAATTTGAACTGCAAATGACTTTACCATCTCCGGGTTCTTGTTCCATCTCAGTGCCTTACATATTGTAGATACTTGGTACACGCTGGTTTGTATGAATGAATGCATGAACCTATCACTTCTTATCCGTCTCCTTTCATAGTCTTCCTCTTTTTGACCTGAAACCTATTGCTTAAGAACATATATATTTGTCATTATGCTGAAGGCTTTGTATTAATTATGTCATTTATTTCTCACAACCACTTGATAGGGTAGTTATTTTTCTTTTACGGATGAGGAAAATGATACTTAGAACTCTTCAGTGAATTAGCAGGCCCACATATTTAGCTAATACATGGTGGTGAAAGTAAAAGTTGCTCAGTCGTGTCTGACTCTTTGCAACCCCAGTCCATGGAATTCTCCAGGCCAGAATACTGGAGTGGGTAGCCTTTCCCTTCTCCAGGGGATCTTCCCAACCCAGATATAGAACCGAGGTCTCCTGCATTGCAGGTAGATTCCTTACCAGTAGAGCCACAAGGGAAGCCCAAGAATACTGGAGTGGATAACCTATCCCTTCTCCAGAGGATCTTCCCAACCCAGGAAATCGAACCAGGGTCTACTGCATTGCAAGTGGATTCTTTACCAACTGAGTTATCAGAGAAGCCTTTGTAACCACATGGAGTATACAGTCCATGGAATTCTCTAGGTCAGAATACTGCAGTGGGTAGCCTTTTCCTTTTCCAGGGAATCTTCCCAACCCAGGGATCAAACCCAGGTCTCCTGCATTGCAGGCAGATTCTTTACCAGCTGAGCCACAAGGGAAGCCCAATACATGGTGGAGCCACCAATTAAACTAACTGAGCTTTTCTGGGACCTAGATATTAGTTCTCTGCCCATTCTTCACACTTTTCTCTCCCATGTAGAGTTCTTGATTTCAATTGACAGCTCTATGCTAGTGACATCAAAATCAACACTTTAAGAGTAGACATTATGAAGAGAGATAAATTAAGAGTTTAAGATTAACAAATACACATTACTGTATATAAAATAGACAAACAGTAAGGACCTACTGTATAGCACAGGGAATTATAGTCAGTGTCTTTAATAACCTATAATATAATGGAAAAGAATCTGAAAAATTATATATGTGTAAGTGTGTGTATAAAACAATCACTTCACTGTATACCTGAAACATTGTAAATTAACTGTACTTCAGTTTAAAGACTTCCCTGGTGGCTCAGACAGTAAAGTGTCTGTCTACAATGTGGGAGACCCAGGTTCAATCCCTGGGTCAGGAAGATCCCCTGGAGAAGGAAATGGCAATCCACTCCAGCACTCTTGCCTGGAAAATCCCATGGACAGAAGAGCCTGGTAGGCTACAGTCCATGGGGTCGCAAAGAGTCCGACAGGAATGAGCAAGTTTACAAGAAATTGACATTGTATCCTGTTCCTCCAGCTGCTTGCTCTGAGTTATCTTGCTTTCATGTGTTGAACTCAACCTGTTTAAAGCAGACCTCATCAAAATTACCTCAGAATGTGCTCCTTTTTAGTGATTTAGTTGTAACACTTTAATCATCCTAATCACTCAGACTTGAAACCATCTTTAGTTTCTTTTCCACTTCCTTGTCTTACCTTACATCAGCTGATATAGTATTTTTCCCAAGGGATATACACATACATGCCTAATCCTTACACAAGTCTAACACAGGTAGAAAAGTCTATCTGATGTGCGTTTTTGTTACTTCCCTATAGTTACTTACTTATTGTCCCCCATCATTTTGAAATATATTGTGAAAAAACGAATGAGAACTGTTGGAAATTTTATACTTATTTGAAACTGTCTATCTAGAATTGTATACACTGGATAAATAACAAATACTGCTAACTTACTAATTCTTCGTGCAAATGGGGAAGATTTCGTTTTTACTAGGTATTTATTCACTAGATACTTATTGACTAGGTCCTCATTTCACTTATTCACTAGGTGCTTATTTCACTAGGTACTCACACACACACACACACAGAGGTTACTCATGCAGAAGCCTCTAGCAGACATCCTCTCAGGTTCTCTTGGGCCAAACTGGAGCACATGCTTACCCCTAGATCAGTCACTGGCGATGACAATTAAAATATTACCACAACTGGCTTATACTGTGTCTTATCCTGTATCACCATAGGACAGAAAATTGTTCTGTTAGCAGAATAATGAGAAGTGGTTGTTAGACAGGTAACCAACAGGCAGAGTCTGCCTTAGCATTATTTCTTCATTTTGGATTTATCCATTGCAAAGCATTGGCATCTTAGCAAGCCATCTTTCTGAAAGTAGATATTGTGATTATTGTCTTTAAGCATGGACTACAACATACAGAATATTTAGTATAAGAGATACTTTGGGAATTTAGAAAGACACCCCATTCCTTTAAGAACATACTATTTATAGGAGAGGCTTCCTCAGGGGCTCAGCAGTAAAGAATCTGCCCACAATGCAGGAGGTCCCCTGGAGGAGGAAATGGCAACCCACTCCAGTATTGTTGCCTGGGAAAGTCCATGGACAGAGGAGCCTGGCGGGCTACAGTCTGTGGGGTCACCAAGAATAGGACATGACTGAGCATGCATTTATAGGAGTATCAGTTTACATACAAAATAAGAATTGCCATTTATGGACTGTGCAGTCCATGAAATTCTCCAGGCCAGAATGCTGGAGGGGTTAGCCTTTCCCTTCACCAGGGGATCCTCCCAACCTAGGAATTGAACCCAGGTCTCCCACATTGCAGGCAGATTCTTTACCAGCTGAGCCACCAGGGAAACCCAAGAATACTGGAGTGGGTAGCCTATCCCTTCTTCAGCAGATCTTTCCCACCCAGGAAGCAAACTAGAATCTCCTGCATTGCAGGCAGATTCTTTACCAACTGAGCTATCAGGGAAGTTCCACTAGCAATATTGCTGATGAATTTATTAAGTGGGTCTTGATGTGTGACAGTTAGCCTTCTCCTTGAAAAATCTCATGTAATCCTATAACAACCTATAAGTTATGGGTATTTTTAGTGTCCATATTAACTCATGAGAAATTGAGGTTTAGAGAAGTTGAGTTACTTCAACAAACTGTAAGTCAGGCAGAAACTCGGTTAGGACACAGGTAATTTTGTATCTGAGCTAATATTCTTAGCTAGCATCTAAACTGCCTTCAGTAATTGGCAGTAGAGATGAGATAGCCAAAACCTGCACCGTCATTTATTCTGAATGATATTTGGGCTTTACCTATTTTTTCCTCTTACTAACCATTTTGTTCTTCCTCCTGACCCGTCCATCAGAATGTAGATATGATCCATTTATTGAGGATGGCACAGATTACTTTAATTTCCTTCCTTGATCTGTGTGTGCAGAAAGTCATGCTATGTTTCATTTTCCCCACTTAAAGATGAGTGAAATTGCCCAAGGAAAGGCAATGCCGAAGAGTACTCAAACTACCACACCATTGCACTCATCTCACACACTAGTGAAGTAATGCTCAAAATTCTTCAAGCCAGGCTTCAGCAATACCTGAACCATGAACTTCCAGATGTTCAAGCTGGTTTTAGAAAAGGCAGAGGAACCAGAGATCAAATTGCCAACATCCACTGAATTGTGGAAAAAGCAAGAGAGTTTCAGAAAAACATCTATTTCTGCTTTATTGACTATGACAAAGCCTTTGATTGTGTGGATCACGATAAACTGTGGAAAATTCTGAAAGAGATGGGAATACCAGACCACCTAACCTGCCTCTTGAGAAACCTATATGCAGGTCAGGAAGCAACAGTTAGACCTGGACATGGAACAACAGACTGGTTCCAAATAGGAAAAGGAGTATGTCAAGGCTGTATATTGTCACCCTGCTTATTTAACTTATATGCAGAGTACATCATAAGAAAAGCTAGGCTGGAGGAAGCACAAACTGGAATCAAGATTGCCGGGAGAAATATAAATAACCTCAGATACACAGATAACACCACCTTTATGGCAGAAAGTGAAGAGGAACTAAAGAGCCTCTTGATGAAAGTGAAAGAGGAGAGCGAAAAAGTTTGCCTAAAGCTCAACATTCAGAAAACGAAGATCATGGCATCTGGTCCGATCACTTCATGGGAAATAGATGGGAAACAGTGGAAACAGTGTCAGACTTTATTTTTGGGGGCTCCAAAATCACTGCAGATGGTGACTGCAGCCATGAAATTAAAAGACGCTTACTCCTTGGAAGGAAAGTTATGACCAACCTAGATAGCATATTCAAAAGCAGAGACACCAGCCCCAAGCATCCTGTATCCTGTATCGAACATAAACTGGCACATGATAGTATACATATTTCAGTGCCATTCTCCCAAATCATCCCACCCTCTCCCTCTCCCACAGAGTCCAAAAGTCCATTCTATACATCTATGTCTCTTCTGTTGTCTCACATACAGAGTCATCATTACTATCTTTCTAAATTCCATATATATGTATCCGTATACTGTATTGGTGTTTTTCTTTCTGGCTTACTTCACTCTGTATAATCGGCTCCAGTTTCATCCATCTCATTAGAACTGATTCAAATTTATTCTTTTTAAGGGCTGAGTAGTATTCCATTGTGTATATATACCACAGCTTTCTTATCCATTCATCTGCTGATGGACGTCTAGGTTGTTTCCATGTCCTGGCTATTATAAACAATGCTGCAATGAACATTGGGGTACACGAGGATGATCCAGAGAGATTATATGGGGTGGGAGGTGGGAGGGGGTTTCAGGATTGGGAGTACATGTGTACTTATGGCTGACTCATGTCAAATTATGGCAAAACCAATACAGTATTGTAAAGTAGAATAAAATAAAATACAAAATAAAAAAAAAGCAGACATTACTTTGCCAACAAAGGTCTGTCTAGTCAAGGCTATGGTTCTTCCAATGGTCGTGTATGGATATGAAAGTTGTACTGTGAAGAAAGCTGAGTTCTGAAGAATTGATGCTTTTGAACTGTGGTGTTGGAGAAGACTCTTGAGAGTCCCTTGGACTGCAAGGAAATCCAACCAGTCCATCCTAAAGGAGATCAGTCCCGGGTGTTCTTTGGAAGGACTCATGCTAAAGCTGAAACTCCAATACTTTGGCCACCTCATGCAAAGAGTTGATTCATTGGAAAAGACTCTGATGCTGGGAGGGATTGGGAGCAGGAGGAGAAGGGGATGACTGAGGATGAGATAGCTAGATGGCGTCACCGACTCGATGGACAAGTTTGGGTGAACTCCAGGAGTTGGTGATGGACAGGGAGGCCTAGCGTGCTGCAATTCATGGGGTCGCAAAGTGTTGGACACGACTAAGCGACTGAACTGAACTGAAAGATGAGTAAATGGAGACAGGATGACAAAAAACATCTATGAGTAAAATATCTGAAAGCATACCAAGATTCTAAAAGAGACATTTTTAATTTCAATATTGTTCATAAGTCATGTAATTCTGTGGAAGTTAAAGAGGGATATCTGAGAAGAAAAAAATATATATACTGATAGGATCATCTCCAGCCTTTTTTATTTTTAATGCAGTCATTCTTGTCATGCTTTGAACTCTCACTTATCCTGACCACTACTTCAGATTTTAATACCTGCAAATTTAAATGAAAGGAAAAAAAAAAAAAACTCCTTGCTCAATCACCATTCATGAATTCTTCTAGCTTTGGGGAGTATAGCTTCAGAGTACAAGGTTGCTTGTGGTAAGAAAGGTCTTTAAAATTTCCACACAAACACTGAAGCAAACTTATTATTGAGTTCCCTCCATGTACCTCTTAGGCACTCAGCTAAATGTGAGGATTTTTTAAAGTTTCCATTAGCTATTTTGCTTTGATGTTTCACTTCTTTGCCGCTGTAATCAACCCTTCTTGAGTGACATTTCCCAGCTACTTGTGGCATCATACTAACATTTATCAAGCACCAAGGAAACCAGGGCAGTTGTGAATGAGTACTAATGGAGAAGGCACAAAAAATATGAATCTAACTAAAACAAGAATACTGAACGAGAACTAGATTTGCTCATTTCTGGCTGTATGAGGGAGATTAAAAAAAAAAAAAAAGAGGAAGGGAGGGTCTTAAGAAAGGAGAGATGAGCAGAGAATGAGGAAATAATTAGACCATGGACACACTTAATTGTTGAGGAACAGAAAGAACAGCAGAATTCAGGAAGAAAAGGGCGCTTTACAAAATATCCTTAAATGTACCAAAGCTTTTTCAGTGTTTGTGTATTTAACATGGCAAGATGATTTAGAAAACTTGCTCTGAGTTCATCTTTATTCAGGAGCTAAAGCTACTGAGTTTTAGTTTTGTGAGCTTTCTTCACTCTGCTTAATGTTCACCTCTTTGGTACTCAACCCCTGCCCTCCACACACAACACACAGTTGCTCAGAATTATCTCTCTTGTTGCTTAATATTCAGCTCACATTTAGTTTCTCTGACTTTTGGAAGTTAACCACTCAGACAGATGCAAATGTGGTATTATGCTTGCCAAAGTACTGAGCAGTAAAGACTTCTTTTACACTTTCCCTGTTTTGAGTTTTTGGTTTTGCTCTTTCAATCTTTGCTAAATAGTAAATGGGGAGATTGTTATTGTTGAGATAAACACAAGGGCATTTGCATTACTGAACTGGCAGTTTCTAATCCTAAAGAGATTCTTTACAATTTCCTTATCAGCAAAGGAATTGCCTTGATTTCCTTTTGATGATGTTTCCCAGCTGATATTCTAGAACTAGCACAGAAGCAATTCATACTCTTCTGAAATGGCTCTTGCCCAGTAATCCTGCTCAATTTGTACATGTTAGGCTTTAATTACAGGACACGGTTAAGAGGATGGATGGAGAGGAAAGCAAAAAATACCCACTGCCCCCGAACTGAGCTCTGTCAAATCAGCCTGACTCCCTCAACAGAGACTTACAGGAATGCATTTATATTATAACTGTTCTTTACCCCTAGTTGTCAGCCACAAAGAATAAACACTTAAAAAAATAAGAAACAACCTTTAGTAACTTAAACTGAACACAAATAGAACTCTGTTAATAATGGTTCACAAAATTGTGGGAAACCTTAAGTACCATAGACCCAAGCATCTCAGAACACTTTGTGCCTTTTTTGATTTGTCATTATGAGCTATTATCTTTTTCTAAAACATGGGTACCGTGTGCTGATCTCAAGATAGCTATAAAGGGTTATATGAGTCTGTTAATTGTTAAGTGTGTTAAATTAAAAGAAGTTTACTTATGAAAGGAGGAAAAACAGTGCTGAAACAAATGAATGTTCTTCTAAGATTTGGAAAGATCATTGCTGCTGAGCTTGGGTCCACTTGCCCATTGTGCAGCAAAGTCAATCTTCTCACAACTGGTTTTGGTGAAGAAAAGTACAGTGTTTATTGCAGGATGTCAAGCAAGAAGGATGAGCAGCTCACACTCAAAAAGACCCAACTCCCTGCTGGATTTCTGGGAAGGGTTTTTTAAAGCAGCCTTAGAGGTGAGGGTTGCAGGGTGCCTGAGCAACTCCTGGACATCCTTCTGTTTTGTTGGTGGTGAAATAACAGGGTCATGTTTCAGGAATCTCACTCATTAACCTTCTGGTTCAAACTAGTCTGGGGCCTATGTGCCTGTGGTCAGCCTGTAGTCACTGTCCTCCACTAGGAGCAATTCAAAGGTATGTAGGAGACTGTTATCTATGTCCCTTCAGGAGGAACTAGAAGTCTTGTGACTCTGTTGTTCTTATCATTAACTGCTTGTGTCTGTTATCTGGAACTCTGGGAAGGTCTCCAAGACTAAAAACATTTTTTTTCTGTGAACAAGAAACAGGTGACATGGAGGGGTTTTTCTACCCAGAAAGGTCCCAGAGGGTCCTACTCAGTTTCATTTTCATGTTTATATATTTGAGGGATTCTAATTTTTGGTTTAACTTTTTTGATATAGTTATCATTTCAGTTTAATCTTGTATAGTCTTTAGCTACTTGATGTTTTTAAAAAATCTAAGATATCACTTAAAAACTTACATATTGGCTAATGATCTCATGAAAGATGCCAAGAATTTAAAAGGAAGAAAAATATTTTTGACTAGTAAAGTTCAGATATTACTACCAAAATTAGTGTTCTCTTTCTAACTGTATGCTTCCATGTATGCTGATTAAAATGAAATTATTTGGCTTATTTGGAGGTAGAGAACAATAGTTTTAAATATAATAAATGGATTTTTCCTTTTTGTATTTAATTAAGTTTAAGTAGTTAATTCTGGGTAAAGGCATTGCCTTGAAAAAAAATCTGGTTTATAAATGTGAACTTGAATTTATGGGGGGACAAGGATGAATTATTAGTAAAAGCTTTATGAAAAGCTCCCATTCCCTTTGTAGCTTTCAGCTGCCTAGCACATTTTTTTCCTTTCTAATGAACGTCAAAACACAGTTTTTAATTATAAAAATAGAGCCTTGTTTACAATTTCATTTTGTGCCTTGCAATTCAAAGTGTAGTCCATAAACCACCAGTACTGCCTGGGAGTTTGTTAGAAATACAGAATCCCTGGCCCCAGACCTACTGTTATTCAGACTCTGCATTTTAGCAGGATACTAGGTAATAGATGCACAGCAGAGTTTGAGAATTACTGGTCCAGAATTACTGGACAGTGACAGCCTTAAGAATAGTTAATTGCTAAACTTCCCTTTATTTTCAGTGACCTCTATAAGCATCCAATTAATGTAGCATTAATTGGGTCGTTTCAAAGCATATGTCTTCCCCAATGAATAATTTATGGTTCAAAAGAATTTGTGAGAGTGCCTTGGAATTTGAGAGACTTTGTAAGTAAGTGTTGAAATATGGATTGACTCCCTATTTGTGAGAAATGGTATGTATGTGTGTGTGTTAGTCACTCAGTCGTGTTCGAGTGTGTGTGTGTGTGTGTGTGAGTGTGTGAATCACTCAGTCATGTTTGATTCTTTGAAACCCCATAGACTATAGCCTCACAGGATCCTCTGTCCATGGAATTCTCCAGGCAAGAGTACTGGGCTTCCCTGGTGCCTCGGGCTGTAGACAATCCACCTGCAGTGCGGAAGACCTGAATTCGATCCCCAGGTTAGGAGGATCCCCTGGAAGAGGGCATGGCAACCCACTCCAGTATTCTTGCCTGGAGAATTCCCATGGAGAATCCCCCGAGAGGAGCCTAGCAGGCTACAGTCCATGGGGTTGCAAAGAGTCAGACACAATTGAGTAATTAAACACACAAGAATCCTGGAGTGGGTAGCCATTCCCTTCTCCAGGGGATCTTCCTGACCCAGGGATCAAACCCTGATCTCCCTCATTGCAGGCAGATTCTTTATCATCTGAGCCACCAGGGAAGCCCAAGAAGTACAGTAGTTTGGATTAAAATGAAAAGCACCTTATATATAACCTGGTGTTACCAACTGTGCTGTTCACATTCCTGAGTATTATATTTTTGCTACACTTTAAACAGTGTGCTTTATCTGAGTAGACAGTAGTTAATTTTGAATTGTTAGTAGAATTTTGCAGATAACTTTTTCCATGCAATTGATCCCAGTAAAAAAAACATAATTTGGGTATCTCCTTTATTCTTTCAACAAATACTTGTCAAATGCCTGTTATATAACAGGGAATAACAGAGGAGAAACAATACAAATATAAACAAACATACATATAAAATAATTTCAGATAAGTTCAAGTGCTGTGATGTAAAGGAAAACATAGTGATAGTCAATAAGAAGAAAAAGTACTTTAGATAAGGGTGTTCCGGGAGGGCCTCTCTGAAGTGGTAACATTTGAGCAGAGATCTTCACGTCCAGAAGGAACCAGCCCAGTCAAGCTGTGAGGTATGAAAGAAGCCAGTGTGGCTGAGGTGTGGCAAAAAGGAGCAGAGAATGATGTGGAATACAGTCAGGCAATTAAGGAAAGGCAGATCACATAAAATTTAACCTTAGGACATTTGACTAATAGTTGCCATAATATGACCTCTCTTTCTTTAACCAATGACTGGTATCTGAGTTTTTTAAAACTCACTCTTTAAGCCCTTTACCTTCCTTTATTATAGTTCTTAGGGCAACTTTTCAGAGAAGGCAGTGGCACTCCAATCCAGTACTCTTGCCTGGAAAATCCCGTGGATGGAGGAGCCTGGTAGACTGCAATCCATGGGGTCGCTAAGAGTCGGGCATGGGCATGACTGAGCGACTTCACTTTCACTTTTCATTTTCATGCATTGGAGAAGGAAATGGCTACCCACTCCAGTATTCTTGGCCTGGAGAATCCCAGGGACGGAGAGCCTGGTGGGCTGCTGTCTATGGGGCTGCACAGAGTCGGACACGACTGAAGCGACTTAGCAGCAGTAGCAGCAGGGCAACTTTTTACCTTGTTCACTTCTACTGTGACTGTGGCAAATATACATCATTTTAAAAATTCTTCTTAATCACAAGAAAGAAGAAATCTTTCCAGGAGTAGGTAGCAAACTCAGGACTAGAGACATAAGAAAACGTGTGTAGCTTTGTAGTGAAAGACATTGGAAGTAATAGAAACTGGCACAGGAAATAGTGCCTTTCCTACCCAAAGACAGCCTCTTAAATACGTAGTTGTCTGTTTTCTAAAACAGTGAGGGCTAGCTAAATAGATCAGTGGCTTTATTTCATTAGTCAGTTTTGCTTCCCATATCATAGTTGTTTAAAAATCTGTATTCATATATAGTAAGTCAGTTTTCCCTATCTATATTAAATTTACTGTAGGTACTCTATAGCTAGATGCAATAAGCTAAATGTGGTTTGAAATATTCATTCTTTTTAAACTTTTAGGTGTAAATACTTGGGCATTTTCCAAAGTTTTAGAATATATATATAGTAATGAAATGTCACATATTTTAACCATGAAAACAGTATAAATGTCACCCATTCTACAGAAAAATAAACTGAGGTACAGAGGTTAAATGGCTGGCCTAAGATGCTATATTGTCAAAGTAAAAATTAAACTGCTGTTTAATTAAAGATAGATGATTACCAGTCTCCTCATTCTATTCCTTTTTATTTCTTTTTCAAATGCAAGGAAGTTATAATTCAGAAAAGGTCCACCATGTATCTTTTACCTAGTTTTACCAGGTTTTAAGCTTTTGCCATGTTTTCTTTTTATCATTTTCTCTTCCTCGTTCCCTGAAGCATCTAAGACACAAATATTCTCACACACACATGTATAAAATCTGGTCATTTGGCAGTATATCATACCAGGGCATTCTAGGAGATCTGAATCAATTAGAACCTGAAGATAATGTATTAGCTGTTGCCTACTCTAATCATATTATGTCCATTCCTCCCATTTTTAATACTAGGACAATGATTCCTAACTCTGAAAGTGCAGTGTATTACTCAGAATGGGTGCAGGTGAGGTCTTTTGAAATTTTAAATCATTTAAAAAGAGGACATGACATTTTAAAAATATTTATATATTTGATTGCACCACTCAGGATCCTCAATATTAGTTGAGGCATGCGAGAACTTTAGATGACGAATGTGAACTGGTAGCTGGGGCCTAGAATCTTATCCCTCCCATATTGTGCAAAGTGAAAGTCGCTCAGTCGTGTCTGACTCTTTGCGACTCCATGGACTGTCCATGGAATTCTCCAGGCCAGAATACTGGAGTGGGTAGCCTTTTGCTTCTCCAGGGGATCTTCCCAATACAGGGATCGAACCCAGGTCTCCCACATTGCAGGCTGATTCTTTACCAGCTGAGCCACCAGAGAAGCCCAATAATACTGGAGTGGATAGCCTATCCCTTCTCCAGTGGATCTTCCTCACCCAGGAATTGAACCAAGGTCTCCTGCATTACAGGCAGATTTTTACTAACTGAACTATCAGGGAAGCCAAAGATGGGCACAATAAAGGACAGAAATGGTATGGACCTAACAGAAGCAGAGGGTATTAAGAAGAGATGGCAAGAATACATAGAAGGGCTATACAAAAAAGATCTTAATGACTCAGATAATCATGATGGTGTGATAACTCACCTAGAGCCAGATATCCTGGAATCTGAAGTCAAGTGGGCCTTAGGAAGCATCACTACAAACAAAGCTAGTGGAGGTGATGGAATTCCAACTGAGCTATTTCAGGTCCTAAAAGATGATGCTGGTAAAGTGCTGGACTCAATATGCCAGTAAATTTGGAAAACTCAGCAGTGGCCACAGGACTGGAAAAGGTCAGTTTTCATTCCAATCCCAAAGGCAGACAATGCCAAAGAATGTTCAAACTATTGCACAATTACACTCATCTCACACACTAGCTCAAAATTCTCCACCTCAGGCTTCAATAGTACATGAACCATGAACTTCCAAATGTTTAAGCTGGATTGAAAAAAGGCAGAAAAATCAATGATCAAATTGCCAACATCCATTGGATCATAGAAAAAAGCAAGAGAGTTCCAGAAAACATCTGCTTTTCTGACTACACCAAAGCCTTTGACTCTATGGATCACAACAAATTGTAAAATTCTTCAAGAGATGGGAATACCAGACCACCTTACCTGCCTCCTGAGAAATATGTATGCAGCTCAAGAAGCAACAGTTAGAACCAGACATGGAACAACAGATTGGTTCCAAATTGGTAAAGGAGTACATCAAAACTGTATATTGTCACCCTATTTATTTAATTTATATGCAGATTATGTCATGCAAAATCCTGGGTTGGATGAAGCACAAGCTGGAATCAAGACTGCCAGCTGAAATATCAATAACCTCTGATATGCAGATAACATCACCCTTATGGCAGAAAGTGAAGAGGAACTAAAGAGCCTTTTGATGAAAGTCAAAGAGGAGAGTGAAAAAGCTGGCTTAAAACTCAACATTCAAAAAACAGAGATCGTGGCATCCAGTCCCATCGCTTCATGGCACATAGATGGGGAAACCATGGAAACAGTAACAGACTTTATTGGGCTCCAAAATCACTGGAGATGGTGACTGCAGCTATGAAATTAAAAGATGCTTGCTCCTTGGAAGAAAAGTTATGACCAAACTAGACAGCATCTGTCTAGTCAAAGCTAGAAGAAAAGTTATGACCAACCTAGACAGCATCTGTCTAGTCAAAGCTATTGTTTTTCCTGTAGTCATGTATGGATGTGAGAGGTGGACTCTAAAGAAAGCTGAGCACCAAAGAATTGATGCTTTTGAACTGTGTTGTTGGAGAAGACTCTTGAGAATCCCTTGGACTGCAAGGAGATCAAATCAATCAATCCTAAAGAATTCAGTCCTGAATATTCATTGGAAGGATTGATGCTGAGGCTGAAGCTCCAATATTTTGCCTACCAGATGCGAAGAACTGACTCATTCTAAAAGACCCTGATGCTGGAAAAGATTGAAGGCAGGAGGAGAAGGGGATGACAGAGGATGAAATGGTTGGATGGCATCACCAACTTGATGGATATGAGTTTGAGCAAGCTGAGGAAGTTGGTGATGGACAGGGAAGCCTGGTGTGCTGCAATCCATGGGGTTGCAAATAGTCAGACACAACTGAGCAACTGAACTGAATTGAGAGTCTTAGCCACAGGATCACCAGGGATGTCCTAAAATGGCATGGAATTTAGGATTTGTCAAAACTGGTCTAAGATTTTCTTAAAAATTGAATGGACTAAAAATTGAAGGACTGAACAGATTTATTCACATTATTGGCAATTCTTTTATATCCTAGAAAGTGTTTTCTTTCTACATCGTTGAAATAAATGTAAGGAATAATTTATTGAGAAGCTTTGTTTCAGTCAGGGCTTCCTTGATGTATCATCAGATGGAAAAGCATCTGTCTGCAATTCTGGAGACCTGAGTTGAAACCCTGGGTCAGAAAGATCCTCTGGAGAAGGAAATGGCAACCCATTCCAGTACTCTTGCCTGGAAAATTGCATGGATGGAGTACTGGTAGGCTACAGTCCACGGGGTCGCAAAAAGTTAGACACAACTGAGTGTCTTCACTTTCTTTCTTTCTTTTTCTTTCTTTCATCCTGTCTTTCATTCTCTTTCTTTACACCTAAGTAGAGCTAAATTTCTTTAGCGGTTCACTAGTTCCCCTCTTCTCCGGTCCATGAGATTGGAAGCAGGATTTATTTAGGAGGAGATTGAATTTACTATAAGTATCACTTGCTTGTGTGGTTTGTCTCTCCTTCTACATATTAAATATATAAAGGATAAAGCTTTTCCTTTGGATATTAAATTCAGTTGCTTTTATACTTTTTCTACCACTCAAAATTAATTTAAAAATTTGAAGCTATCCCAGGTCAGTTGTTAAGAGACTGTTTACTTTTTAAGGCATTTTAGTACTGCTATTTGTTTACTCATATATTATCTATAATAGATGTATGTTCATATATTTTTGAAAACAGCAGTTCCTGTGAGAGAGAATTTCTGAAACAGTGTAAGGCAACTTTCAACGGGATTAAACTGCTCTAACATGTATCCTGTCAGCATAGATGGATGCTTGCCCTTCTGCCAGTGGCAAAGCAAAATTAAAAGTGACTAAGAATGCTGAGTTATTCTTTCAACATTAGAAATTAGGCAAGAGTTAAAGTTTTAAATACTTTCTTGTTTATTAAGGCATGTCTGAAAGTCCCAAGACAGGATTACCTCCTGTACAGAAGATTTTGGAATACTTAGGCTTCCCGTGTCTTGAATTGGCACGCTACTATTTGCTGAACAGAAATTCTCAATGATGACTTTTTTTTTTAAGCATGAAGTGAAAAGAAAGTTTTAGACAGAGGGGCTTGATCTTCTGGTTTGGTAAAGAAAGTCAAAAAGATTAAGTGGCTGCTGCTGCTAAGTCGCTCCAGTCGTGTCCGACTCTGTGTGACCCCATAGAAGGCAGCCCACCAGGCTCCCCCGTCCCTGGGATTCTCCAGGCAAGAATACTGGAATGGGTTGCCATTTCCTTCTCCAATGGATTCAGGAATATTGTTGGCTAGATGGAATCCTTTATAATTTATCAAGTCATTAATTTCTGAAATCTTTTATATAGTGATTTAACTGAAAACTATACCATAGTGGTGGAGAGAATGAGCTTGAGCTTGAACAGTCTAGATTTAAATCCCAGCTCTACATTACACTAGCTCTGTGAAGTTGGGTCTCAGATTTTTATCTGTAAATTGATATCTATAATGGTAAGTCTTTCATGGTATTGTGTTAAAGTTTAAATGAGGTAATATATAATGCCTGGTACATAGTGAACTTTGAATAAATATCAGTATGATCATGACTGTTGATTACATTTAACTAGGCCCTACTAATGAAAGCAGCTTTTACTTCTTTCTTTTCTTAGTGCCTAGAATAATCTAAAATAAATGCTTGTTGATTTTTTCTTTTATATTTGTTCTAAGCTCAGTTCATTTGTCAAAAGAAATAATGAATGAATATTCTGAAAGAAAAAGACTGAATAAAAGATTGAAGTCCTATAAACCAATATAAGTGAAATTTTTGCCTTGTTGATGGAAGGCAGGCCTAAGGAATGGATTCTAAATTACTTAATGCAAAGATGCCATGTATTATGACTGTCCATGTGGAAAAAATACAGTATAACGGGATTAAATTTTTGTTTAATATGTAATATATATTTTATTTCACTTTAAAAAATAATACATACTAATTTCAACTCCCAGGGATGTTTCTCAATGTTTAAATGATGTGATACCAAATGCCAGTTTCTTTAAGACACCCATTAAAAATGGGCTCCTGAACAAGTAAGTTGGGAGTGCTGACAACTCTAAAACTATTGATATTTGTACCATGTAGTTCAATAAAGTTATAAGTTTTCAAAATGAAGGTCAAGATCATTTTGAAGTAAAGCAACCTGGAGAAACAGTAATTCAAAAACACTTGGAGAAGTGATGGTTATCATTTAACAAAAAAAAATTGCCGTAACATCCTTAAAATCATAAATGACTTAGTGTATTTGGTAAGGGAATTAGTATAATTCAACAACATATTTTGGTCAAATGCAGTGTACCAACAAGTTTGCTAGGCACTGGTGATAAAAATAGGATCCCTTGTTCCTAGCAGTGTAGGGTCCAAATGGAAAAACATTTACCTAAGACAGCCTAAATCTGGGCTTATACCATGTATGTAAATGTTCACAGTGCCCTTCTGTGAAAACAAAGGAAAAAACCCACCTCAGCCTGGAGGAGAATCAGAGAAGTTTCTCTGATGAGGTACTGTATGAGCAGATTCTTGAAGAAATTCTAGATATCTCGGAAGAAAAGAGTTTGCCAACAGAAGCTTCTTGATATCCCAGGGAAGTAGTCTGAGATAGCTGGGGGTCCAGGGTGAGGCCCTAAAGTTACTAAGGACAGAGTTCAGGAGCAGACAAGGAGCAGATCACAGAGGATTTTATTTGCCATCTGATTACAAGGAGCTTGGATTTTATATCCTATACATGATAGGATTAAAGGGTTTTAAGCTGGAGAGTGATGTGGTGAGATTTTACTTTCAGGTTGATAATGCTGGCAGTAGTGTTGGGAATGGATTCTATTCATAAACAGCTTTACAGAGGTTTTTTTTTTTTTTTAATCAAGTTGTATATAGAGAACTGATAGGGTTCATTCACTTTCTGAATTTCAAGTAAATCACTCAAGTATGAAGAAATTGCTTTAAATACTTGAACAGGAAAGTACTTGTAATCACTTCTATCTTGTGGAATTTAAACATTTGAGGTTCTCATTCAGAGTAGTATTGTTGAAAGGTCAAAGAAATGCAATGAGTTTTAGGAAACCAATTTTAGGTCAAGATTTTACACTTAATCAAGTATGTGTGCTCTAATTACCATATTTATTTATGTTTTTAAGTTATTTGGTAGAAACTAATGGAGTAGTTGTAAACTTTTTCTTATAGTTCAAAAAATAATATTTCCCTACCAAATGCTTTGAATTACGAAGACAATTTTTGAATGGAAAAGGATTATCAAAGGATTAGTTTCTCTAGCTACCTGAAAAAAAAATACATTTTGACTATTAGTTTAGTAAGCTATTTGAAATCTTAGTCCAAAAATTGATTAAGGAGGTGGTCTTAGTCTGCCCAGGCTGCTATAACAAAGGACCACAGACTGGGTGCTTTAGACAATAGAAATTTTATTTTCTCACAGTTATAGAGTGTGGGAAGTCCAGGAACAAGGTGCCAGTGTTAAGTTTTCTGGTGAGGTCTCTCTTCCTGTTCGCCTTCTAGGGTTGTACTCATACAGCATTTTCTCCTTACATGTGTGAGGTATGTGTTGTGCAGAGAGATCTTTCTTCTCTTCCTCTTCTCCTAAGGTCACCATTCCTAACAGATATTCCCCATCCTTATGATTTCATTTAATCTAAATTACTCCCCAAAGGCTCAATCTTCAAATATAGTCACAGAGAATATTCAGTTCAGTTCAGTTACTCAGTCATGTCCAAGTCTTTATGACGCCATGCACACCAGGCTTCCCTGTCCATCACCAATGCCTGGAGTTTGGTCAAACTTATGACCATGGAGTCAGTGATGCCATCCAGTCATCTCATCCTCATCCCTTCTTCTGCCTTCAGTCTTTCCCAGCATCAGGATCTTTTCCAGTGAATCAGTTCTTCACATCAGGTGGCCAAAGTTTTGGAGTTTCAGCTTCAGCATCAGTCCTTCCAATGAATATTCAGGGCTGATTTTCTCTAAGATTGACTGGTTTGATCTTCTTGCAGTCCAAGGGTCTCTCAAGAGTCTTCTTCAACACCACAGTTTAAAAGCATCAATTCTTTGGTGCTCAGCTTTATTTATGGTCCAACTCTCACATCTGTACATGACCACTGGAAAAACCATAGCTTTGATTAGACTGACCTTTGTTGGCAATGTCTCTGCTTTTTAATATGCTGTCTAGATTGGTCATAACTTTTCTTCTAAGGAGTAAGCATCTTTTAATTTCATGGCGGCAATCAACATCCACAGTGAGTTTGGAGCCCCCCCAAAATAAAGTCTATCACTGTTTCCACTGTTTCCCCATCTATGTGCCATGAAGTGATGGGACTGGATGCCATAATCTTAGTTTTTTGAATGTTGAGTTTTAAGCCAGTTTCTTCATTCTCCTCTTTGACTTTCATCAAGAGGCTCTTTAGTTCCTTCTCTGCTTTCTGCCACAAGAGTGGTATCATCTGCATATCTAAGGTTATTGATATTTCTCCTGGCAGTCTTGATCCCAGCTTGTGCTTCATTCAGCCTGCCATTTCACATGATGTACTCTTCATATAAACTAAATAAGCAGGGTGACAATATACAGTCTTGCTGCTGCTGTTAAGTCGCTTCAGTCATGTCCGGCTCTTAGCAGTCCCATGGACTGCAGCCTACCAGGCTCCTCCGTCCGTGGGATTTTCCAGGCAAGAGTACTGGAGTGAGGTGCCATTGCCTTCTCCATACAGCCTTGATGTACTCTTTTCCCAATTTGGAACCAATTTCTTGTTCCATGTCCAGTTCTAACTGTTGTTTCTTGAGCTGTATACAGATTTCTCAGGAAGCAGGTGAAATGGTCTGGTATTCCCATCTCTTGAAGAGTTTTGTACAATTTGTTGTGATCCACACAGTCAAAGACTGGTGTAGTCAGTAAAGCAGAAGTAGATATTTTCCTGGAATTCTCTTGCTTTTTCTGTGATCCAGCGCATGTAGCCAGTTTGATCTCTGGTTCCTCTGCCTCTTCTAAATCCAGCTTAAACATCTGGAAGTTCATGGTTCAAGTACTATTGAAGTCTGGCTTGGAGAATTTTGAGCATTACTTTGCTAGTGTGTGAGATGAGTGCGATTGTGTGGTAGTTTGAACATTCTTTGGCATTGCCCTTCTTTGGGATTGGAATGAAAACTGACCTTTTCCAGTCCTGTAGCCACTGCTGAGTTTCAAAATATGAATTTTGAGGGGTATATAATTCAATGCATAGCAGATGCTACGTAGGCCTTTTTCCATAAAAGTAAATATAAATTTAAGTATATGTTCTAGGTCACTTAAGTCATGTCCAACTCTTTGTGACCCTGTGGACTTAGCTCACCAGGCTCCTCTGTCCATGGGAATTCTCCAGGCAAGATTAGTAGAGTGGGTTGCCATACCCTCATGCAGAGGATCTTCCCAACCCAGGGATTTGAACCTGTGTCTTCTGAGGCTCCTGCACTGCAGGCAAATCCTTTACCACAGAGCCACTGGGAAAGCCCCAAATTTAAGTATAGACAATTTAATTTTGATGTTTTAGGATCCCTAAGTCTGAGTTTTTAAGGTCCCTAAAGCTTTCTGGGCAACAAAGTGGAGACAGGAGAGAAACTGTCCCAACAAACAAACGAGAAAAGAACATGCTAATAGCTGTGGCATTTTAGAAAAATTGCATGCCAGATAATCCTTCATTAGCTCTAAGATGGTTTATTTTCAAAGCACTTATTGCTGCATGTTTTTTTATCTCCAGTGCCTGGCATTGTAATCCTGTAGGAGGGAGTCAAAAGTTATCAATATAGGACTCTCGCAGTACCTTGATCAATGGCAGGTAAAATTCACAGAGACTAAAAGGGTTTTTATCTTTAGCTTTTCTTTTATTTGAATTTGGAACAATTAAAGTGAAGATTGCTGGGGATTTCAATTATATTGAACTCAGGACATTTTCTGTGTGTGTGTGTGTGTGTGTGTGTATTTGAGTAAGATTTTAAAACCAATCAACATGCCATAGTCATACATATTTTTTCAAGTTTTGTTGATTTACAATGCTTTGCTAATTTCTGCTGTACAGAAAAATGATTCAGTTATACATATACATACATTTTTTTTAATATTCTTTTCCATTATGGTTTATCATAGATACTGAGTCTAGCTGTTTATGCTATATAGTCAGTCAGTCGGTTCAGTGACACAGTTGTGTCTGACTCTTTGCAAACCCATGGACTGCAGCACACCAGGATTCCCTGTCCATCACCAACTCCCGCAGCTTACTCAAACTCATGTCCATCGAGTCAGTGATGCCATCCAACCGTCTCATCCTCATCCCTTCTCCTGCTTTCAGTCTTTCCCAGCATCAGGGTCTTTTCAAATGAGTCAGCTCTTTGCATCAGGTGGCCAAAGTATTGGAGTTTCAGTTTCAACATCAGTCCTTCGAGTGAATATTCAGGACTTATTTCCTTTAGGATTGACTGGTTTGATCTCCTTGCAGCCCAAGGGACTCTCAAGAGTCTTCTCCAACACCATAGTTCAAAAGCATTAATTCTTTGGCACTCACCTTACTTTGTAGTCCACCTTTTACATCCATACATGAGTACTGGGAAAACCATATGTTTGACTAGGTGGACCTTTGTTGGTAAAGTAAATTACATCCCTGTTTTTTAATACACTATCTAGATTGGTCATAACTTTTCTTCCAAGGAGCAAAGGTCTTTTAATTTCATAGCTGCAGTCACCATCTGCAGTAATTTTGGAGCCCAAGAAAATAAAGTCTGTCACTGTTTCCATGATTTCCCCATCTATTTGCCATGAAGTGACGGGACTGGATGCCATGATCTTTGTTTTCTGAATGTTGAGTTTTAAGCCATCTTTTTCATTTTCATCAGGAGGCTCTTTAGTTCCTTTTCAAATTCTGCCCTTATGTATGCTGTCCTCTGCATATCTGAGATTATTGATATTTCTCCCAGCAGTCTTGATTCCAGTTTGTGCTTCATCCAGCCTAGTATTTTGCATGATGTACTCTACATATAAGTTAAATAAGCAGGGTAACAATATACAGCCTTGACGTACTCCTTAGGACCTTGTTTATCTATTACACATGTAATACCTTACATCTGCTAGTCCCAACATCTCACTCCATCCCTCCCCCTTAACAACCACAGATCTATTCTCTATGTCCATGAATCTGTTTCTGTTTCTTAGATAGGTTCATTTGTTTCATATTTTAGAATCCACATATAAATGATATCATACATAATCATAGACTTTTAGAGTTGAATGAAACTTAGAGATTACCTGAGCCCCAAGACTGGGGAACTGAGGCTTTGAGAAATTAAATAACTTTTCAAGCCATTTGGGGACCAGTATGGGATTAGGACCAAAGACTTCCGTCTTTCACTCAGAATTCTTTCCACTGAATCAGGATGCTTGCAATCCACATGGCAAGTTTCTGATCGTTAATTCAATCGAGACCATAATGACACCAATGCATTGCTGCTAAACTGTTTAGAAACTACTTGAACCATGCTAGATCCATTCCAAATCTAAAATTCTGATTATAAAGAGAATGTAAAAAATGTACAGGTTAACTTGGCAATTACCAGCCATTTGGTTCATTTTATTGCTGTACTGCACATATTTTCTTTTTTGAAAATACATTTCCAAGGACAGAAAAACAGGGAACTTTATATATATATATATACATATAATTGGCATGAAGGAAAAACCAATTTATTTTAAAAATTTTTTTTAATTTTTTATTTTTTGTTTAATGCTTATTCCATTTCACAGCACTGCATTGGTTCTGCCATACATTGACATGAATCAGCCACAGGTGTGGACGATCTCCCCATGTTAAAGCCCCCTCCCACCTCCCCCCGGTTCATCCCATACACCGGCCCCAAGCATCCTGTATCCTATAATGAACATAGACTGGTGCTTCATCTCCCATATGATTGTATACATGTTTCGTTGTCATTCTCCCAGATCTTCCCACCCTCTCCCTCTCCCTCTGAAGCCAACAGTCCGTTCTATACCTCTGTGTCTCTTATATTGTCTCACTTTCGGGGTCATCATTATTGTCTTCTAAATTCCATATATATGTGTCAGTATACTGTATTGGTGTTTTTCTTTCTGGCTTACTTC
>SJYC01024673.1:0-25472 GCA_006408675.1 Madoqua kirkii | reverse complement strand
GTCCTTTCCCTGCCCATCCCCCCGGTTCATCCCATACACCGGCCCCAAGCATCCTGTATCCTGTATTGAACATAGACTGGTGCTTCATCTCCCATATGATTGTATACATGTTTCGTTGTCATTCTCCCAGATCTTCCCACCCTCTCCCTCTCCCTCTGAAGCCAACAGTCCGTTCTATACCTCTGTGTCTCTTATATTGTCTCACTTTCGGGGTCATCATTACTGTCTTCTAAATTCCATATATATGTGTCAGTATACTGTATTGGTGTTTTTCTTTCTGGCTTACTTCACTCTGTATAATCGGCTCCAGTTTCATCCATCTCATTAAAATTTGAATTTAATTTCTCTCTCTCTTTATTTTTTGGTCATGCCACACGGCTTATGGCATCTTAGTTCCTGACCAGGGACTGAACCAGGGCCATCAGCAATGAAGATGCAGAGTCCTAACCACTGAACTGCCAGTTAATTAACTAAATTTTATTTCTGATACTATTCTTTTGACTATTCATCTTAATTTGTTAAACTCAGAGAAGTCATTTTTACCTTTTGATTATATATAAAATGGAGTGAATGCATAATTATAGAAATACTGTATTTAGTACTTATATAATATCACTTAGGATTCAACTTTAAATATTTCTCCCAAATTTTATTCTCAGACTTTCTGTCTGCAATTTTTGCCAAAGTCACTATCATTCCCTCTTGAGTTTCTTATCTACCTTACACAAATAATTACACATCTCAATCTCTGACTCCATTGTTTCCCCTGAACTTCAGCCTGTATTTATTTCTCCTGCTGTATATTTCTACCTGGATGCCCATCTGGCACTTAAACATCATTTTGGCTGGGATACACTTACCATCTTTCAACTACTAAACTTGTGCCTTCTGCTGAATTCCCTATTTTTGTTTATAGAACAGTTATCTTCTCTTTCACTTGATCTTAGAGCCTCAGAGCTAACTTTGACTTCTGTATCTTTTTCATGTTGTGTAGCCCATCAATTGCTGGTTCTATGGCCATGTTATTACTGTTTTATTCTTGAATCCAGAGACATGGTACCTGCCTTCTGGTTTCAATTTTATTCCCAACGTTATAGAAGAAGATTATCGTTCTTTCTTGCTTGGTAGCCCTAACTTGACCTTCCTGCTCTAGTGTCCTATTTCAGTCCATTCTTTTAAAGACATTTTTAGCTTACTTTTTCTATCACAATGGAGAAAATATAGGAAATACAGAAAGGAAAAGAAAACAAAATGCCTATATTCCCAATACCCAAAGATAATCACTGTTAACATTTTGGTCTATATTCTTCCAATTTTTTTCTATGATGTGCGCATAATGTTTTTAAATATACTATTTCAATTCTAACCTGTATATTACTCCCAAACAACTAAAGTGTCATTCTTGAAGACTACTTTTAATATCAAATGATTTCATTATTTACAGTTAAAAAGCTTAAAATTCTTTGCATGGTATTCAGTCTTTACCTGGACAATCTAGATCCTTTAGACTCTTCCAGCTTTGTTTCCAAAGGATCCTATCCTGAACCTGCAAAACAGCCCCTTTAGTTACTTGCCAGTACATGCTACAAGCTCCAGTTATTTCCTGTTCATAATATAGCATTCCAAATGCTGTTTCTACCATGAAGCCGTCAATCACCTGCCAATCCCCAACCTCTGCTCCTTAGAGTTAAAAGTTTTCTTTCCCTCTTTTGAACTTCTTTAGAACATGCACTTATTCTAGATAATTATTTTCTGGTGAACACATTTCAGGGTTATGTATTTTTTAACATACAGCATGAGGTCTTTAAGCATAGCAGGTATCCAGTAAATGCTGAATGAATAAATGAATGAATGAATAGTTAAACACTGCTTTGGGGTCATTATACCATTGATTAAACTCATAAGAAAACTAAGATTTTGTAGATGTAGAAAAAGCTTAAACAAATAGGGTTTAGATTAGAAGGAATTGAGTAACCAGACAGAGTTAAAAACTGAAATGCTCTAAATCCAAGTTTGTTTTTTATCCTCTGGGCTATGAATGAGTTCAGTTCAGTTCAGTCAATCAGTTGTGTCTGACTCTTTGAGACCCCATGGACTACAGCATACCAGGCTTCCCCATCTATCACCAACTCGCGAAGCTTGCGCAAACTTATGTCCATCGAGTCAGTGATGGCATCCAACCATCTCATCCTCTGTCATCCTGTTCTTCTCCTGCCTTCAGTCTTTCCCAGCATCAGGGTCTTTTCCAATGAGTCAGTTCTTTGCATCAGGTGACCAAAGTATTGGAGTTTCAGCTTCAGCATCAGTCCTTCCAATGAATATTCAGGCCTGCTTTCCTTTAGGATTGATTGGTTTGATCTCCTTGCAGTCCAAGGGACTCACAAGAGTCTTCTCCAACACCACAGTTCAAAAGCATCGATTCTTTGGTGCTCAGCTTTATTTATAGTCCAATTCTCCCATCCATACATGACTACTGGAAAAACCATATGTTTGACTAGGTGGAGCTTTGTTGGCAAAGTAATATCTCTGCTTTTTAATATGTTGTCTAGATTAGTCATAGCTTTTCTTCCAAGGAGCAAGCATCTTTTAATTTCATAGCTGCAGTCACCATCTGCAGTGATTTTGGAGCCCAAGAAAATAAAACCACTGTTTCCATGGTTTCCCCATCTATGTGCCATGAACCGATGGGACTGGATGCCATGATCTTCGTTTTTTGAATGTTGAGTTAAGCCAGCTTGTTCACTTTCAAGAGGCTTGTTAGTTCCTCTTCACTTTCTGCCATAAGGGTTATGTCATCTGCGTATCTGAAGTTATTGATATTTCTCCTGGCAGTCTTGATTCCAGCTTGTGCCTCATACAGCCCAGCATTTTGCATGATGTATTTTGCATATAAGTTAAATAAGCAGGGTGACAATATACAGCCTCGATGTACTCTTCCCAATATGGAACCAGTCTGTTGTTCCATGTCCAGTTCTAACTATTGTTTCTTGACCTGCATTCAGATTTCTCAGGAGGCGGGTAAGGTGATCTGGTATTCCCATCTCTTGAAGAATTTTCCAGGTTGTTGTGACCTACACAGTCAAAGGCTTTGGTGTAGTCAATAAAACAGAAGTTGATATTTTTCTGTAATTCTCTTACTTTCTCTGTGATCCAACAGATGTTGGCAATTTGATCTCTGGTTCCTCTGCCTTTTCTAAATCCAGCTTGAACATCTGGAAGTTCACAGTTCACATACTGTTGAACCCTGGCTTGGGAATTTTGAGCATTACTTTGCTAACGTGTGAGATGAGTGCAACTGTGCGATAGTTTGAACATTCTTTAGCATTGCCTTTCTTTGGGATTGGAATGAAAACTGACCTTTTCCAGTCCTGTGGCCACTGCTGAGTTTTCCACATTTGCTGGCATATTGTGTGCAGCACTTTCACAGCATCATCGTTTAGGATTTGAAATAGCTCAACTGTTATTCCATCATTTCCTATAGGTTGCCTATCACTTGAACATTATCCCATCTTGGATTCAGGAGGGAGGCAGTGGTCCTTCTTCTGCTATGGATATGGAAGAAACACAAGTAGATATTCATTTCTTGATTGCCTGGCAGCTGGACATGGACTTGTGTCTTTGATCAGTCAGATGCCCTCACCCAGGACTTTGAATCTTGAGAGCTAATCAAGGCAAATTGGAAGTGGTCAAACAAGAGATGTCAAAGGTGAATGTTGACATTCTAGGAATCAGTGAACTAAAATGGACTGGAATGGGTGAATTTAACTCAGATGACCATTATATCTACTACTGCGGGCAGGAATCCCTCAGAAGAAATGGAGTAGCCATCATAGTCAACAAAAGAGTCCAAAGTGCAGTACTTGGATGCAGTCTCAAAAATAGAAGAATGATCTCTGTTCATCTCCAAGGCAAACCATTCAATATCACAGTTATCCAAGTCTATGCCCCAAACAGTAATGCTGAAGAAGCTGAAGTTGAACTGTTTTATGAAGACCTACAAGACCTTTTAGAACTAACACCCAAAAAAGATGTCCTTTTCATTATAGGGGACTGGAATGCTAAAGTAGGGAGTCAAGAAACACCTGGAGTAACAGCCAAATTTGGCCTTGGAATGTGGAATGAAGCAGGGCAAAGACTAATAGAGTTTTGCCAAGAAAATGCACTGGTCATAGCAAACACTCTCTTCTGGACATCACCAGATGGTCAACACCAAAATCAGACTGATTATATTCTATGCAGCCAAAGATGGAGAAGCTCTATACAGTCAACAAAAACAAGACCAGGAGCTTACTGTGGCTCAGATCATGAACTCCTTATTTCCAAATTCAATCTTGAATTGAAGAAAGTAGGGAAAACCACTAGACCATTCGGGTATGACCTAAATCAAATCCCTTATGATTATACAGTGGAAGTGAGAAATAGATTTAAGGGCCTAGATCTGTTAGATAGAAATGATGAACTAGGGAATGAGGTTCGTGACATTGTGCAGGAGACAGGAATCAAGACCATACCCCTAGCAAAGAAATGTAAAAAAGCAAAATGGCTGTCTGAAGAGGCCTTACAAATAGCTGTGACGAGAAGAGAGGCGAAAAGCAAAGGAGAAAAGGGAAGATATAGGCATCTGAATGCAGAGTTCGAAAGAATAGCAAGAAGAGATAAGAAAGCCTTCCTCAGTGATCAATGCAAAGAAATAGAGGAAAACAACAGATTGGGAAAGACTAGAGATCTCTTCAAGAAAATTAGAGATACCAAGGAAACATTTCATGCAAAGATGGGCTCGATAAAGGACAGAAATGGTCTGGACCTAACAGAAGCAGAAGATATTAAGAAGAGGTGGCAAGAACACACAGAAGAGCTGTACAAGAAAGATCTTCATGACCAAGAGAATCACGAAGGTGTGATCACTCACCTAGAGCCAGACATCCTGGAATGTGAAGTCAAGTGGGCCTTAGAAAGCATCACCATGAACAAAGCTAGTGGAGGTGATGGAATTCCAGTTGAGCTATTTCAAATCCTGAAAGATGATGCTGTGAAAGTGCTTCACCCAATATGCCAGCACATTTGGAAAACTCGGCAGTGGCCACAGGACTGGAAAAGGTCAGTCTTCATTCCAGTCTCAAAGAAAGGCAATGGCAAAGAATGCTCAAACTACCACACAATTGCACTCATCTCACATGCTAGTAAAGGAATGCTCAAAATTCTCCAAGCCAGGCTTCAGCAACATATGAACCATGAACTTCCAGATGTTCAAGCTGGTTTTAGAAAAGGCAGAGGAACCAGAGATCAAATTGCCAACATCCCCTGGATCATGGAAAAAGCAAGAGAGTTCCAGAAAAACATCTATTTCTGCTTTATTGACTATGCCAAAGCCTTTGTGTGGATCACAATAAACTGTGGACAATTCTGAAAGAGAGGAACACCAGACCACCTGACCTGCCTCTTGAGAAACCTATAGAAACTGTTGCCTCTTGAGCAACAATTAGAACTGGACATGGAATAACAGACTGGTTCCAAATAGGAAAAGGAATGCGTCAAGGCTGTATATTGTCACCCTGCTTATTTAACTTCTATGCAGAGTACATCATGAGAAACACTGAGCTGAAAGAAGCACAAGCTGGAATCGAGATTGCTGGGAGAAATATCAATAACCTCAGATATGCAGATGACACTACCCTTATGGCAGAAAGTGAAGAGGAACTCAAAAGCCTCTTTATGAAAGTGAAAGAGGAGAGTGAAAAAGTTGGCTTAAAGCTCAACATTCAGAAAACGAAGATCATGGCATCTGTTCCCCTCACTTCATGGGAAATAGGTGAGGAATCAGTGGAAACAGTGTCAGACTTTATTTTTCTCGGCTCCAAAATCACTGCAGATGGTGACTGCAGCCATGAAATTAAAAGACGCTTACTCCTTGGAGGGAAAGTTATGACCAACCTAGATAGCATATTGAAAAGCAGAGACATTACTTTGCCAACAAAGGTCCGTCTAGTCAAGGCTATAGCTTTTCTAGTGGTCATGTATGGATGTGAGAGTTGGACTGTGAAGAAAGCTGAGTGCCAAAGAATTGATGGTTTTGAAGTGTGGTGTTGGAGAAGACTCTTGAGAGTCCCTTGGACTGCAAGGAGATCCAACCAGTCCATTCTAAAGGAGATCAGTCCTGGGTGTTCTTTGAAAGGAACGATGCTAAAGCTGAAACTCCAGTACTTTGGCCACCTCATGCGAAGAGTTGACGCGCTGGAAAAGACTCTGATGCTGGGAGGGATTGAGGGCAGGAGCAGAAGAGGACAACAGAGGATGAGATGGCTGGATGGCATCACCGACTCGATGGGCGTGAGTCTGAGTGAAAACTCCGGGAGTTGGTGATGGACAGGGAGGCCTGGCGTGCTGTGATTCATGGAGTTGTAAAGAGTCAGACGCGACTGAGTGACTGAACTGAACTGGACTGAATTTTGTATTTCATTTAGTTAGCATATATGTAGTAGTATCCTGTGGACCCAGCTGGGAGGAGAGAGGGTACAAGGTAGTTTGTCATGGCAGAGGAAGTGATAAGGAGAGCTGAGACCCTGGTTAATAATTACAAGCCATTGAGACTTCCCTGGTGGTCCAGTGGTCACAACTCCTCTCTCCCAGTGCAGATCCCTCATGCCACACAGCCAAGTGTAAAACATTTAGAATAGTGCGTAAGTGCCACAAATAAGGAAAATGTGGTTGGGTTTCTCTGTTTCTCTCTCTTCCTCCCTTTCACTCTTTTTTTAAAAGCAAAATTATTTATATTGTTTTTTGGCTGGGCGGGATCTTCACTGCTGCAAGCAGGCTCTCTCTGCTTGGGGTGAGCGAGCGGGAGTTGCTCTCTAGTTTCGGTGTGCTGGCCCCTCATCGTGGGGGCTTCTCTTGTTGCAGGGCCCGGGCTCTAGGGCGTGCAGGCTCAGTAGTTGTGATGCACAGGCTTTAGTTGCATGTGGAGTCTTCCCAGACCAGGGATCAAACCCGTGTCCCTTGCAGGTGGATTCTTAACCATCAGAGAAGTCCCTCCCTCTCTCTTATAGATATTAATATTTTTGTGTGTCTCTGCTTCTCATATCAGTTGGTCTTTCTATCTCTATAACTCTCATTTTCCCTTTCTCTGTTTTCTGGGAACAATTTTAGGGCTTCTCCAAGGCTGGCACAATCTAGTGCTGGCTTATCCCTCAACCCTCCTCTTTCTGCCTTGCTGGCCCCTTCTAGCCACTAAAACAAACCAAGTTCTGGGACTGAGGCCAGGAATAGGGGCCAGGGTCAGCCAGATGGACTGTCTCTTACAGTGTGTGCGTGCTAAGCTGCTTCAGTCATGTCCAACTCTGTGGGACACTATGGACTGTAGCCCACCAGGTTCCTCTGTCCGTGGGATTCTCCAGGCAAGAATACTGGAGTGGGTTGCCATTCCCTTCTCGAGGCGATCTTCCAGACCCAGGGATTGAACCTGGACTTCCCTGGTGGCTCAGAGGTTAAAGTGTCTGCCTCCAATGCAGGAGACCCAGGTTCAATCCCTGGGTTGGGAAGATCCCCTGGAGAAGGAAATGGTAACCCACTCCAGTACTCTTGTCTGGAGAATCCTATGGATGGAGAAGCCTGGTAGGCTACAGTCCACGGGGTTGGAAAGAGTTAGACGAGACTAAGCAACTCCACCTTCACTTCCCCCAGGCAGGCAGATTCTTTACCATCTACACCACCAGGCAAGTCCCTGCTAGGTCCTTTCAAACAGCCTCTTACTGAGATGCCCCTAAGGTTCCCGTGACGTGTTCTCCCTCATTGCAATGAGACAGTTGTTTGGTTGTTGGTTGTTAGTCACTAAGTCCTATCTGACTTTTTTATGACCCTGTGGACTGTAATCCACTAGGCTCCTCTGTCCGTGGGATTCTCTAGGCAGGAATACTGGAGTGGGTTTCCATGCCCTCCTCCAGGGAATCTTCCCGACTCAGGGACTGAATCTGCATCTCCTGCTTGGCAGGCAGATTCTTTACCACTGAGCCACCCGAGAAGCCCAATGAGACAATCAATTTGCACAAACAGTGGGGCTTTCTGACGGTCTTTGGCTGATGGTATTGACAGCAATCATCAAGTCTGTCTCCATAATCAACCTACTCTCCCCAAACATGGGAAAGCCATCCCCTCAGCTACCTGTCCCTAGCATGAAGCTCCTTCTCAGTCTTTGCTCATTTAAACATCACAATGTTCCATTTAATTTCCTTTCACAGGGAGGGAGCCATGATGGGGGGAGGGTGGGCGAGGGAAGGATTGGGAGTTTGAGATTAGCGAATGCAAACTATAGATAGGATGCAAAACAGCAAAGTCTTACTGTGTAGCACAGGGAACTATATTCAGAATCCTGTGATAAGACAGAATGGAAAATGATATGAAAAATAATGTCTATATGTGTATAACTGTTTTGAGTAAACTCTGCAATTTGGTGATGGACAGGGAGGCCTGGCGTGCTGCAGTCCATGGGGTCGCAAAGAGTCGGACACGACTGAGCGACTGAACGGAACTGCACTGCAAGGAGATCCAACCAGCCCATTCTGAAGGAGATCAGCCCTGGGATTTCTTTGGAAGGAATGATGCTAAAGCTGAAACTCCAGTACTTTGGCCACTTCGTGCCAAGAGTTGACTCACTGGAAAAGACTTTGATGCTGGGAGGGATTGAGGACAGGAGGAGAAGGGGACGACAGAGGATGAGATGGCTGGATGGCATCACTGACTCAATGAATGTGAATCTGAGTGAACTCCGGGAGTTGCTGATGGACCGGGAGGCCTGGCGTGCTGCGATTCACAGGGTTGCAAAGAGTCAGACACGACTGAGCGACTGAACTGAACTGATAACAATCACTGTGCTGTACAGCAGAAATTAACATGGTATTTTGAATCAACTACACTTCAATAATTTTTTTTAAAAAACTAGGGAGAAGGCAGCCTAGAGGCACATAGACCAAGGACGTTACTAGGTTCTCTCTGGCCAATAACAGTGCTGTCAACTGTCTTGGTGACCAAGGGTTCCCAGCCTCTCCAGAAGCAGAAAAGATGTCCGGTTATGGCAGAAGATTGCCAAGCAGGGAGCACAGTAATTGTCTACTGATGGCAGGTTGCCCCATGAGCATCAGAGAGTGATGTAAATCGAATAACAAGATCTCTTTGCTTTGTTTCATGTCGTACTCAATCACTTAATTAGTTGTCATCTTGCACTGATGATAATAAAAGTCCCAGGGGATGAGCACTGTGAGCTGTATTCTCCTCTGCCCCCAGTCCTAGGAGACCCCTGCCCCAAGTTCAGTATGATGCTTAGACCCCAAGTCTATGCAGCCTGGAGAAACACAAAGCTAGGCTCCTAAGACCCAAGCTCCAACAGACAAACCAGATCCAGTTCACTCATCCACAGAGGGCAGGAGCCAAGCTGTATTTTTAAAAACCATATATTTATTTATTTGGCCACCCCAGGTCTTAGTTGTAGCATTGGGGATCACCTGTCTTCGTTGTGGCATGCGGGACTAGTTACCTGACCAGGGATTGAACCCGGGCCCCCTGCTCTGGAAGCACAGAGTCTTAGCAATAGACCACCCGGGGAGCTCCCCCAAGGTGTCTTAATACATAGGGTGCTTGGCAGCTTCCAGGACAGGACCCACTAATCGTTTGGTCCCTAAGTCATATCTGACTCTTTGTGACTCCATGGGGTGCAGCACACCAGACTTCCCTGTCCTTCACTATCTCTTGGAGTTTAGTCAAACTCATGTCCATTGATTCAATGATGCCATCCAACCATCTCATCCTCTGTTGCCTTCTTTTCCTCCTGCCTTCAATATTTCCTAGCATCAGGGTCTTTTCCAATGAGTCAGCTCTTTGCATACACCAAAGTACTGGAGCTTCAGCTTCAGCGTCAGTCCTTCCAATGAACATTCAGGGCTAATTTCCTTTACGATTGACCGGTTGGATCTTCTTGCTGTTCCAAGGGACTCTCAAGAGTCTTCTCCAGAACAATTTGAATGCATCAGTTCTGTGCTCAGCCTTCTTTATGGTCCAACTCTCACATCCGTACGTGACTACTGGAAAAATCGCAGCTTTGACTAGATAGACCTTTGTTGGCAAAGTGATGTCTCTGCTTTTTAATATGCTATCTAGGTTTGTCATAGCTTTCTTTCCAAGAAGCAAGTGTCCTTTAATTTCTTGGCTTCAGTTACCGACCACAGTGATTTTGAATCCCAAGAAGATAAAGTCTGTCACTGTTTCTACTTTTTCTCCATCTTTTTGCCAAGAAGTGATGAGACTGGATGCCATGATCCTAGTTTTTTGAATGTTGAGTTTTAAGCTGGCTTTTCCTTATTGCTAAATTCAGACTTAAATTGAAGAAAGTAGGGAAAACCATTAGACCATTCATACCATTTAGGTATGACCTAAATCAAATCCGTTATGATTATACAGTGGAAGTGAGAAATAGATTTAAGGGACCAGATCTGATAGACAGAGTGCCTGATGAATTATGGACTGACGTTTGTGACATTGTACAGGAGGCAGGGATCAAGATCATCCCATGAAAAAGAAATGCAAAAAGGCAAAATGGCTGTCTGAGGAGGCCTTAAAATAGCTGTGAAAAGAAGAGAAGTGAAAAGCAAAGGAGAAAAGGAAAGATATAAGCATCTGAATGCAGAGTTCCAAAGAATAGCAAGAAGAGATAAGAAAGCCTTCCTCAGCGATCAATGCAAAGAAATAGAGGAAAAGAACAGAATGGGAAAGATAGAGATCTCATCAAGAAAATTTAGAGATACCAAGGAAACATTTCATGCAAAGATGGGCTCGATAAAGGACAGAAATGGTCTGGACCTAACAGAAGCAGAAGATATTAAGAAGAGGTGGCAAGAATACACAGAAGAACTGTACAAAAAAGATCTTCACAACCAAGAGAATCACGATGATGTGATCACTCACCTAGAGCCAGACATCCTGGAATGTGAAGTCAAGTGGGCCTTAGAAAGCATCACTATGAACAAAGCTAGTGGAGGTGATGGAATTCCAGTTGAGCTGTTTCAAATCCTGAAAGATGATGCTGTGAAAGTGCTTCACTCAATATGCCAGCACATTTGGAAAACTCAGCAGTGGCCACAGGACTGGAAAAGGTCAGTTTTCATTCCAATCCCAAAGAAAGGCAATGCCAAAGAATGTTTAAACTACCACACAATTGCACACATCTCACATGCTAGTAAAGTAATGCTCAAAATTCTCCAAGCCAGGCTTCAGCAATATGTGAACCGTGAACTTCCAGATGTTCAAGCTGGTTTTAGAAAAGGCAGAGGAACCAGAGATAAAGTTGCCAACATCCCCTGGATCATGGAAAAAGCAAGAGAGTTCCAGAAAAACATCTATTTCTGCTTTATTGACTATGCCAAAGCCTTTGACTGTTTGGATCACAATAAGCTGTGGGAAATTCTGAAAGAGCTGGGAATACCAGACCACCTGACCTGCCTCTTGAGAAACCTATAGAAACTGTTGCCTCTTGAGCAACAATTAGAACTGGACATGGACCAACAGACTGGTTCCAAATAGGAAAAGGAGTGTGTCAAGGCTTTATATTGTCACCCTGCTTATTTAACTTCTATGTAGAGTACATCATGAGAAACAATGAGCTGGAAGAAGCACAAACTGGAATCAAGATTGCTGGGAGAAATATCACTAACCTCAGATATGCAGATGACACCACCCTTATGGCAGAAAGTGAAGAGGAACTCAAAAACCTCTTGAGGAAAGTGAAAGAAGAGAATGAAATTTGGCTTAAAGCTCAACATTCAGAAAACAAAGATCATGGCATCTGGTCCCCTCACTTCATGGGAAATAGATGGGGAATCAGTGGAAACAGTGTCAGACTTTATTTTTCTGGGCTCCAAAATCACTGCAGATGGTGATTGCAGCCATGAAATTGATTGGTGCAGAGGTTAAAGCGTCTGCCTGCAATGCAGGAGACCTGGGTTCAGTCCCTGCGTTGGGAAGATCCCCTGGATAAGGAAATGGCAACCCATTCCAGTATTCTTGCCTAGAGAATCCCATGGACGGAGGAGCTTGGTGGGCTACAGTCCATGTGTTGCAAAGAGTCGGACACGACTGAGTGACTTCACTTTACTCCTTGGAAGGAAAGTTATGGCCAACCTAGATAGCATGTTGAAAAGCAGAGACATTACTTTGCCAACAAAGGTCTGTCTAGTCAAGGCTATGGTTTTTCTAGTAGTCAGGTATGGATTTGAGAGTTGGACTGTGAAGAAAGCTGAGCGCCAAAGAACTGATGCTTTTGAAGTGTGGTGTTGGAGAAGACTCTTTGAGAGTCCCTTGGACTGCAAGGAGATCCAACCAGTCCTTCCTAAAGGAAATCAACTCTGAATATTCATTGGAAGGACTGATACTGAAGCTGAAGCTCCAATACTTTGACCACCTGATGCAAAGAGCTGACTCACTGGAAAAGACCCAGATGCTGGGAGAGACTGAGGGCAGGAGGAGAACCAGGATGACAGAGGATGAGATGGCTGGATGGCATAGATTCAATGGACATGAGTTTGAGCAAACTCTGGAGATAGTGAAGGACAGGGAAGTCTGGCAAACTGCCATCCATGGGATCTCAGAATTGGACACAAATGAGAGACTGAACACAACATCAAATAAAAGGATTAACCAATTATTAATCACTCTCTTGCAAGGCAGGGAGGCTGAGGGTGGGGCAAGAGAGGGTGGGTCTCAGGACCCTTAGGGTGTGCCTAAGGTGGGCACAGCATAAAACTGGGATGTCTGTCCCAGGCCTGTGAGCAGAGCCTCAAACTGCGACGGCAGAACAGCAGGAGGATGCAAGAACCCCAGTCCGTCATGAGTGAGTCTGGCCTCCTGGGATTTAGTGGAGTTTGGGGGTGGAAGCACATTACTGGGGGAGGGGAGCAGGGAGCCTGGTCCTCAGGGGACCCTTGTCAGGGTGGCTCCTCACTTGGTTGGGAGATAGTAGGGGGTTGGGGAAAGCACCAAGGGTCACCAAGGAGCCTGTCCTGTCTGCCTTCCCAGGGCAGGGCCCTGGAATAAATACTCCACGGGCTGAGACCAAGCCCATTTCCAAGCTGTGCTCACTGAGGCCCAGAGAGGTGCAGGGGTTAGGGCTGGAGGGCAGACAGCCAGGGTCTGACCAGCAGCCTCACTCCGGATGCCCCAGGCTTCTCCTCTCGCCCTCGGGCCTGAGTCCCACCCGCTCATCTGGGTCTGGTCCAGGGAGAGGGAGGGTGCCAGGTGGGCTGGGGGCTGTTCCTGGGCTGATGGGACCCTGTTTCCTTCTTGGTCAGGCCCCACGCGGAGGTCGGTGCCCCCAAGGAGAAAGCGGCAGGAGCGCACGGTGTATAGCAAAGAGCAGTTGGAGGCGCTGAAAGAAGCCTTCCTGAAGAACGAGTACCCGAGCTACCAGGACCGCCTGCGCCTGGCGGCCAGGCTCCACCTGGACGAGCACAGAGTGCAGGTCTGAGCCCGCCCGCCCCGGGGGCCACCCCTCCGCCCGCCCGGAGCCACCGCTGGGGACCGCGAGGCCAGAGGCGCCAGGGCTGCCCCGGGTCCCGCAGCAAGCAAGGGGTCTCCGCGCTGCGGACCCAGGGCTGGACCCCCGGCAGCCTCAACCCTGTGCTGTATCACCGCGCCAGCCGCATCCGGCCTGCCTGACGCCCCCCACCGCCCCGGGGTGTCCCGGTGCCCAGCCCTCAGGGCCTCTGACCCCGCGGAGCCTCTCGGGCAGACCCCTTCCTGCCCCGTGCGTGCCCAAGCCCTGCCCCTGCCCTCTGCACCCCTTCCCGCTGCCTCCTGAACCCCAGGAGCCTCTAATTGGGTCTGGGGGGCGGAGGGAGAGGCGAGGCGGGATCCTTAGCAGGACAGCCTCACCTCTCCACCTCCCAGCAGAGGCGATAGCACGGGGCCCCTCGCCTCTCATACCCACTCCTCCTGGTCCCTTCTGCGCCCCCAGGTGTGGTTCAAGAACCGCCGGGCCCAGCGCTCCCGTCTGGAACGACTACAGGCCCAGGGCGGATACTGGACGGCTGGCCCTGCGCCCACGGACCCGGGAGTCCCCCAGACTCCCGCCCCGGCCCTGGAATCTGCTGCCGCAGCTGCGAGCCCCAGTTTCCCAGACAGCTCGGGATTCTACAGCAGCCTTCCTCCCCCCAGCCCCGCGGGGGTGCTCCCAGCACCCGAGCCCAGCGTCTCCAGCCACCACCCGGCCACGTGGGTCCCGGGACAGGGTGCCCACGTGTATAGCTGGGCTGCTCCAACCCTGGTCCCGGCCCCGGGCTGGCCTCAGGACCCCGACCCCCCAAACTACCGCCCAGATCCTCTTCTGCTTCCTGACCGTGCCTCGATGTTCTCATCCCAGGAGCTCTCCCCCATGACGTCTGGGTGCCAAACCGGAGATAGCTTTGAGGATGAGGATGACACAGGCCCCCGGCAGTTCATGGACTTATAGGGTCGTGGTCATCTGTCTCCGCACAGTCCTGCAGTCTCCAAAGGGCCAGAGAGGCTGAGGGCGCTGCGAGTCTGCACGTGGTGCGCGTGGGGACGCGGGAAGGTGTGATGGCTTGGTCCTCACAGCTGGTTTACCGCAAAGGGACCGCACCTCCCTTGGTCCAGCCTGGGGAGGGGGCGTCTTTTTGTGTGTCACTATGAGGCCATCTCAGGTCTCAAAGCTCTGAATGTCCCCGCCCTCATTAGTATTGGAGGTGCACGTGGGTATTTCTGTGAATTTCCAAGTCAGAGGTGGAATTACTGTTCACAGCGTCTGTTTCACTGTTGTGGGAACTTGCTATAGGACTTTCACCAGCCTCATAGGGGATTTAATTAAAATTGCCTTAAATCTTTACCTTCCCTTGGTGTCTAGAGATTTCTGTTTTTGCTTGTCTCTATCTTTACCTGTAGTTTCAAATAAATGTTTGCAAATAAAAAAAGGGGCATTGAATCCATAAATAGTTTTGGAGCTAATTGGCATCTTTACAATACTGAGCCTTACAATCTAGGTATATTTCTTATTAATCATTCATTTGGTTGTTTACAAAAAATCTCCACTAAGTGTTATTATTTTTGTAGGTTTATTTCTAGTGCTTTGTCTTGTGATTACCTGATAGTTTAGATGAATTTAAGTTTTTATTTCAAAATCTGTGTTCTGCCTAAATGTCCATTGCCTGATGAATGGATAAGAAAGCTGTGGTACATATACACAATGGAATATTACTCACCTATTAAAAAGAATGCATTTGAATCAGTTCTAATGAGGTAGATGAAACTGGAGTCTATAATACAGAGTGAAGTAAGTCACAAAGAAAAACACCAGTACAGTACATTAATGCATATATATGGAATTTAGAAACATGGTAATGGTGACCCTATATTCGAGACAGCAAAAGAGACATAGATGTAAAGAACAGACTGTTGGGCTCTGTGGGAGAAGGTGAGGGTGGGATGATTTGAGAGAATAGCATTGAAACATGTATATTATCATATGTGGAATAGATTGCCAGTCCAGCATGAGGCAGTGTGCTCAGGGCTGCAGCACTGGGATGACCCTGAGGGATGGGATGGGGAGGGAGGTGGGAGGGAATGTCGGGATGGGGAACACATGTACAACCATGGCTGATTCATGTGAATGCATGGCAAAAACCACCACAATATTGTAAAGCAATTAGCCTCCAGTTAAAATTTAAAAAATAAAAAATTAAAAAAAATCTTTGTTCTGTATATAGGATTCTGTGGATAGATTTATTTTGTATTTAGGGACCTGGCTCAATTAAAAAAATCGTTAACAACTTATCTGGATGTTTTGGGCTTGATAATTTGAAAATTCATAAAGTTCAAGGTCATCTTGTAAGCACTGTTTTCTACAGAGCTAAGGAGTGTTTGTTATCCCCTTCTCTGATTTTACCAAATGCTGTATGGATATCTCATCTCCTCTCTAGTCGTCTTGTCTCTCCATCAACCTCTTCCTTTATCGCCTCCCTGCGGCAGCCCTGCCTCCTGAGTTCCCCCGACAGTCACAGTCGGTCCTCTGACCCTGGCCTGGTCCCATTTAGCAAATGTTCCAATCCTCTTAAGCAGGCCGGCCTCAGCAGAGCAGAGAGAGAATTAGATCAGATTTGGGAGGGGAACGCTCATGTGACAGGCTCTGGGGGGAGGTGCTGGGGGACGGGGGAGGGGAGAGAGAATGCCAGGGTGTAATGAGAACCTCTTGATTATCCAACAGACCCTGGTGGGGATGTACACACACAACTCCCTGGAACTCCACCCCACTCAAACCCTGACATTGTGGGGGAGGGCAGGGAGGAGTCTAATCTCTTTATTCCGGGAGAAGGAGCCCAGGTGGGGGAAGTCTCTGTGAGCATTCAGGGACAGAAGAGGGGGGAGATAAGATTCAGACTCACTCTGGTGCTCCTAATGGGATGGGGAGGGAGGTGGGAGGGAATGTCGGGTGGGGAACACATGTACAACCATGGCTGATTCATGTGAATGCATGGCAAAAACCACCACAATATTGTAAAGCAATTAGCCTCCAGTTAAAATTTAAAAAATAAAAAATTAAAAAAAATCTTTGTTCTGTATATAGGATTCTGTGGATAGATTTATTTTGTATTTAGGGACCTGGCTCAATTAAAAAAATCGTTAACAACTTATCTGGATGTTTTGGGCTTGATAATTTGAAAATTCATAAAGTTCAAGGTCATCTTGTAAGCACTGTTTTCTACAGAGCTAAGGAGTGTTTGTTATCCCCTTCTCTGATTTTACCAAATGCTGTATGGATATCTCATCTCCTCTCTAGTCGTCTTGTCTCTCCATCAACCTCTTCCTTTATCGCCTCCCTGCGGCAGCCCTGCCTCCTGAGTTCCCCCGACAGTCACAGTCGGTCCTCTGACCCTGGCCTGGTCCCATTTAGCAAATGTTCCAATCCTCTTAAGCAGGCCGGCCTCAGCAGAGCAGAGAGAGAATTAGATCAGATTTGGGAGGGGAACGCTCATGTGACAGGCTCTGGGGGGAGGTGCTGGGGGACGGGGGAGGGGAGAGAGAATGCCAGGGTGTAATGAGAACCTCTTGATTATCCAACAGACCCTGGTGGGGATGTACACACACAACTCCCTGGAACTCCACCCCACTCAAACCCTGACATTGTGGGGGAGGGCAGGGAGGAGTCTAATCTCTTTATTCCGGGAGAAGGAGCCCAGGTGGGGGAAGTCTCTGTGAGCATTCAGGGACAGAAGAGGGGGGAGATAAGATTCAGACTCACTCTGGTGCTCCTAGGGACCCCCCACCCTCTTCTGAATCCAGGACTCTTTGCCACCCCCTAGCAAGCTCTCCCAGGCTCTATTCCACCTCCCTCCACAATCTCAGGCTGTGTCCTCAGCATCCACAACAATGGAAGCATCTGGAATTCCCATTCAGCTCAGGAAGAAGGGAGGTGGTAACTTCCGGTTGGCAGGTCTTGAAAATTTCCCACAGGACTGAGCAACTGAACAACAACAAGAGCCTCTAGCACAGCTCCACCCACCAGGAGGCCAGACAGGAGCAAGGAGACTGCAGGCCCGCAGTCTGCAGAGCAGGCCCACCCACAGCAGGCCACCTCTTTCCCCGGGGAATGGCTGGGCCCAGGTCCTATCTGTTAGCAGGTCAACGGAGCATCGAGACACCCCAGGCCCTGCAGCTAACTGTGACAGAGCTGACCCCACCCACCAGTGACCCTACACGTGCTCTGCAACCCCTGGGCCCTGCCACCAGACCCCAGGACACAGCTCTGCCTGCCAGTAGGCTAACCCAAGTCCCAGGACCTGGCTTCACCCACAGCGAAATAGTGGAAGTGCCAGTCACTCAGTGGTGTCCAACTCTTTCCCACTCCATGGACTGTAGCCCACAAGGCCCCTCTGTCCATGAAATTCTCTAGGCAAGCATACTGAAGCGGGTTGCCATTTCCTTCTACAAGGGATCTCCCCTACCCAGGGACTGGACCAGGTCTCCTACATTGCAGGCAGACTCTTTAGCAGCTGAGCCACCGGGAAAGCCTCACAGTGAAATGAAAGAAATCTAAATGGAAAGGAAGATGCAAAACTGTCAGTGTTTGCAGAGGACATGATTCTGTACAAAGAAAATCTTAAAGGTGCCAGCAAAAACCTACTAGAACTCATGAATGAATGTGGTGAAGGATACAAAATTAATATACAGAAACCTGTTGTATTTTTAAACACTAACACCAAACTATCAGAAAGAGAAATTAAGCCATCAATTCCATTGACAATTGTAGCAAAAGAATAAAATACTTGGGACTAAAGCTACTCAAGGAGGTAAAAAGATCTGTACTGGAGGACTTCCCTAGCCGTCTAGTGGTTGAGACTTGGTACTTTCATTGCAGGTTTGATCCCGGGGTGGGGCGGGGGGGATATAAGATCCTGCATGCTGCACAGTTAGGCCAAAAATTTGATAAAATAAAATAAAAACCTGCTGATTCTCAAACATTAGAAGAAAAGGATATATATTGAATTTTGTTAAATGATTTTTCTGCATCAGTTGATACACTTATGTGATTTTCTTACTTTAGTTTGTGGGTATGGTGAAGTATATTGATTGATTAAAAAAATTTTTTAACGAATTTTATCTATTTTTTTGTGGCTGGGTGGGGTCTTCGTTGCTGCGTGGGCTCTTCTCTAGTTGCCTGTGTGGGCTTCTCATTGTGGTGGCTTCTCTCACTGTGGAGCATGGCCTCGAGGGCCCGAGGGCTTCCGTAGTTGTGGCTCCTGGGCTCGGGAGCACAGGCTCAGTAGTTGCGGAGCACGGGCTCAGTTGCCCTGCGGCAGGTGGGATCTTAGTTCCCAGACCAGGAATTGAACCTGTGTCTCCTGTGTCAGCAGGAGGATTTTTAACCACTGGACCACCAGGGAAGTCCTCTAACAAAGTGTTAAATGCACAACCTAGTATTGTTAACTATAGGCACGACACTGTAGAGTAAGTCTCTAGAGCCTAGTCTTGTATCTTGTGTGACTGAGACTGTACCTGATGAGTGACACTCCCCATGTCCCCTTCCCCAGCCCTTGGCATCCACCATCTGCTTTCTTTTTCTATGAGTCTGACTCTTTTATGTTCCTTATGTGAGTGGACTCACGCACTATTCGTTCTTCTGCCTGACTTATTTCACTAATACAAATGCCCTTCGAGTTCATCCGTATTTCACAGAACATCTTTCTTCTTTAAGACTCAGTAATAATATCCCATTGTTTGTATATATCACATTTAAAAAATCCATTTATCTAACCTTCTCCAAGGTTAGGCCATATGTGAGGCTAAAGCCATGTTTTAAATCAGGAGAAATTGGCAGGGAAGATAACCAAATAAATCTGAGGGAAGATAGGTGACTAAATTATAAATCTCAATACCTAATAATGAATGAGTTATACAATCAACAAGCAGTGACACCCAAACAGAAAATACTGAGTTGAAAGGCAAATTGATGAATTCATTCTGCATGACACCATTTTTCTAGGTTTAAAAAGCCTCCATAAATTCAATATACTGTTTATGGTCAAACACCACATGCTAAGACAATAATGCCTGGTTGGAAATGATATACTTCAAGGTCATCATAATAATAAATTGTAGAGATACAGGCAATGGAAAGAGAAAGCGCCTTATCTGCTTTTGTAATTTTATTTCTCAGTTTTATTTGAAAATTGACATAATTGGGGGGTAATAGTTATATTATTTCTTTACCACTTTATAGGAATGAAATGAAACATGATAAACATTTTTAAAAAGCTGGATGCCACAAAGTGAATTAGAGGATACCCTGATAAATTTTAACAGTCAAGTTGTCAAAGGCAGAGATTTGATCATTCACAACACCACGATGAAATAACAGGTTTTATGCAATTACCCCCAGCCACTCACATGTATAAGGGCAGAAGAACAAATATCAATATCCATATAAGATCTGGAAGATTTAGAGCATTATTCCCACGGGAACAGCTCTTGAGGAAGGTCTGCCATCTTCTCCTGGAATAGTTTATCAAAGGTTTCAGCTTGGGCCACCGTGAAGTAATTTTTCCAGTCCCCAGTCATCCCTGATAAACATAAAATAGAGACTCTGATCAGATCTAGGGTTCGGTCTCAAGACTCCACTACATGTCTTCCTGGATTTATTGCTTTTCTTTTTAAAAGTGTGTTGCTATTAAGTAGTGCATGATACATTCTTACACCTTTTATTTTATTTATTTTAAAAATTATTCATCTATCTGCTTATGGCCGCACTGGGTCCCTGTTGCTGTTACTGGCTTTCTCTAGTTGCGGCAGCTGAGGGCTACTCTGCGCTGTGCTGGGGCTTCTCATTGCAGTGGCTTCTCTTGTGGTTCAGGAGCTCAGTGGTTACAGTGCGTGAGCTCAGTTATCCTAAGGCGTGTGGGACTGTACCCACGTCCCCTGCGCTAGAGGCTGATTCTTAACGCCTGGACCACCAGGGAAGCCTTGATCTATTTCTTCTGTCTGCTTGACATGGAAATCGTTGCTAATAAAGCAGAATGACCAATGGTTTGTTGCTTTTTACTGCCTGGCAGTCATACCCATTTACACGTCTGCCTGCTTGAAACAATTTCCCTTGTTCCCTTCTCTCCCAGTGTATAATTTGTCGGCAATAATGTAACTCTATTTTCTGATATAACCAATATTTAGCCACTTTTCACAACCTCTGTTTCTACCACCTGTATCCAAGCTAACATCATTTCTCACCTGGATTACTGTATTATAAATCTAACCGGTCTTTCTGGTTTTTAAAAATTTGTTTATTTGTATTTATTTATTTGGGTGTGCCATGTCTTAGTTGTGGCACTTGAGATCTTTGATCTTTGTTGTCGCATGCGGGGTCTTTAGCTGTGGCGTTTGAAGTCTTAGTTGTGGCCTTTGGGATCTAGTTGCCTGACGGAGGAAGGAAACCCGGCACTTTGTATTGGGAGATGGAGTATTGGCCACTGGACCACCGGGGAAGTCCATTTTATTTCTTCCTTGCATGAATCACATCTTCGATCTATTTGAACTCTAGGGTTCTGGGAAAACAGGCTCCTCCCCCTCTATGTTGTATATTGTTCATTCATCTGGAGTTCAAGGATATGGACATGATTAATTTCTCATCACAGGGGGATTTATAATGTCTGATAACAACACAGGCTCTCAGCTAAATGAAAAGTCTTTCCTCTTTCCTTTTTCCAATTGAGCCGTTCTTCATACATTTGTGTTGTTGTTGAGGATATTTCTCTATGTTCAATCACCAGGAGTAACACAAACATGTACTGTGAAGAAGGCTGAGCGCCAAAGAATTGATGCTTTTGAACTGTGGTGTTGGAGAAGACTCTTGAGAGTCCCTTGGACTGCAAGGAGATCCAACCAGTCCATTCTGAAGGAGATCAGCCCTGGGATTTCTTTGGAAGGACTGATGCTAAAGCTGAAACTCCAGTGCTTTGGCCACCTCATGAGAAGAGCTGACTCATTGGAAGAGACTCTGATGCTGGGAGGGATTGGGGGCAGGAGGAGAAGGGGAGAACGACTGAGGATGAGATGGCTGGATGGCATCACTGACCTGATGGATGTGAGTCTGAGTGAACTCCAGGAGATGGTGAGGAACAGGGAGGTCTGGCATGCTGCCATTCATGGAGTCTCAAAGAGTCGGACATGACTCAGCGACTAAACTGACCTGAGGGCATTACAGAAACAGTTTCTAGCAGCTGTTGTATTAAGAGTCTAGGAGAACAGTACATCTGAAACTAATACAACATTGTAAATCAACTATTCCAATAAAATTTTTAAAAAGAATCTAAGAGAAGAGAAACACATAGCAGTGGCATCAGCAGATGATTACAGTGTCATGATCTTGATTATGCCTTTTTTCTTCTAGGGTCTTCTCTGTTTTTTGAACATCCTGAACATCCTGGTTTGTCTGTGAGATAGGCTATTCTGATGTGTGTTTTCTAACACCACCAAGGTATTAACTTAATTCTGACACTATCTACCTGAGAGTAGTATCAGCTCTCCCAGGATTAGCAAGCAGTCTCACAAGGCTGCCCCTACTACCAACATTCAATGCTTGTTGCAAGTCTAAGTTTTTACTTGTACTTTTGACCAACCAGTTGTAGATTCAGTTCAGTTCAGTCACTCGGTCATGTCCGACTCTTTGCGACCCCATGAATTGCAGCACGCCAGGCCCCCTGTCCATCACCATCTCCCAGAGTTCACTCAAACTCACGTCCATCAAGTCGGTGATGCCATCTAGCCATCTCATCCTCAGTTGTCCCTTTCTCCTCGTGCCCCCAATCCATCCCAGCATTAGAGTCTTTTCCAGTGAGTCAACTCTTCACATGAGGTGGCCAAAGTACTGGAGTTTCAGCTTTAGTATCATTCCTTCCAAGGAAAACCCAGGACTAATCTCTGGACTGGTTGGATCTCTGGACTGGTTGGATCCAAAATGGACTGGTTGGATCTCCTTGCAGCCAAGGGACTCTCAAGAGTCTTCTCCAGCACCAAAGTTCAAAAGCATCAGTTCTTCAGTGCTCAGCTTTCTTCACAGTCCCAACTCTTGCATTCATACATAACCACTGGAAAAACCATAGTTGTAGATTGGAGGTTCCTAAAACTCCTCCTTGAGTTTGTGGAGCGGGTTTTGCTATAGTGGCTCATAGAACTCAGAGAAACATTTAGTTACATTTACCGGTTTATTATGTACTTAGTCCAATTCTTTGTGATGCCATGGACTGTCTCCCACCAACCTTCTCTGTCCATGGGGATTCTCCAGGCAAGAATACTGAGTGGGTTGCCATGCCTTCCTCCAGGGGATCTTCCCAACCCACAGATCGAACCAGGGCTTCCTGCATTGCAGATGGATTCTTTACCAGCCATACTCCCAGGGAAGTACAATCAGTCTTTGGTCACTGGTAACTGAACTCTATCTCAAGTCCTTCCCTTTTCCCTTGAAGTCTGGGATTAGGGCTGAAAATTCCAATTCCATCAGGTTTCGTTCTGGCTATCAGCCCCTATACTAAGGGGTTTTCTAAGTCACTATATTAACATAAACTCAGATCCCTGGGTCAGGAAGATTCCCCTGGAGAAGGGAATGACAACCCACTCTGGTATTCTTGTCTGGAGAATTCCATGGACAGAGGAGCCTGGTGAGGGCTACAGTCCGTGGGATCACAAAGAGTCAGACACAAATGAGCAGCTAATACACACACACCTAACATACACACACACACACACACACACACACACACACATACACACACAGGCATAGTTGGAAGGGACTTGTCATGAATGACAAAAGATACTCCTTTCATTTTCCTAATTTACCAAAATATTAAAATATTAACTGACTCTACTTCACTCATTTTCCTTCATGATATTTCTTAGTATCTGACATAGCAATATTTATGTGTCTCTCTCCACTAGAATGTAAGTTTTATAAGAGTAGGAAAGAGCCTAAAGCTTTGTCAGTTCTGGGCAGATATTAAGCACTTCATAAACATTTTCGGGACGAATGAACATATGAATAAAGAAATGACTAAAAATAATTTGAGAAAACATTAGAGGTCTGAGAATTTTTCTATAAGGAAGCTGAATATTAGATTCAAAAAAACCTGTATTAGAGAGTAAATTATATTATAATAGTTACAATTTTGATACCACATGTGTTTAAGTTGTGCAAAATGAAGGCTTCAAAAGATTGGTTAAATCCATTCGAATATTTCAGAATTTATGTAAATGTAGACACTATTTTTATAGTGGTCTTAATTTTTAAAATGTACTGTTTTCCCAAAAGTGAATACATAATTTAAAGTTTCTCACCGCATATAAAACTTATCAGGCAGAACAAAACCTTTTGGTATTAAATTTAAGAAATCTAAAGGAACAATCCTTTCCCATTTGTCTCTCAACCTAAACTCGTTTTTTTTTTCCTTTTTTTAAGAGGGGAAGAAAGTAATATTTTTTAAGAAACCAAAATAATTGATATTTTTACTTTTTAAGCACACATAGTCTTAAATGATGACTATGATTGTTTTCATGTAATTTAGTATCAGTTAACTCAGAAGTAGTCTACAAGGTATGATGATAAGTCCCAAATACTTCTGCATTATTTGCTTAAGTAAAAGTTAGATGATCACTAAAATTTCCTTCCAGTTCTCAAATTCTGTCACAAGTGGCTGTGTGATTATCTGGCATAAAGAAGACATTTCATTTTCATAGTGAAGTACCATAAAAATGGATGGTTACCTCAGCATAACAGTTAAGTATTAGTGACAGACAGTAGTAAAAACTATTCAAAACCAGTTTTCTGTTATTTTCTTTAAAGATAGTTTTAAGTCTGTGTGCGAGGTTGTATTATAAGATCAGAGGATGAAAAATATCAGAGTAGTCCTGACTTTGATAAAGCCAATCACCAGTTTCTACTTTTTTCTTCATTGCTATAAAATGAAGATTTTACCTGCCTCTGTGTACTTTCTGGGAACAAAATAATGAATACAATAATAGAAATTTACACAGGCAGATTTACTATGAAACTTACATTTCAGAGCTCCTTATTTATACCGGCTTCTAAGGTCCTATACTTTATTCTTGTATGGGAAGTTTATAAAAAAATTTTTCTTAAAGAGATCTCCAAATTTGTATCCATAATAACTGAATCCACCACTATTTATTCAAGTATATTTGGAGAAATAGTGACAGAGACGTTCAATCTTATATTAAACTTTTCTTATCACCCTGCAAAATAGGAAATTTTTTGGTGTTTTGAAGTCTGATTTAGGCAGCTTGGTTCAGAAAAAAGGTTTTCTGGAATGAGAAGTTAGAAGGAATTTTAATTTGAGATAACAGTACTGCATAAGTGTGCTTTAAATTTTTTCATTGAAGGATAGATAACTTTACAGAATTTTGTGGTTTTCAGTCATACATCAATAAGAATAAGCCATAGGTACACCCATGTCCCACCCCTCCCATCTCCCTCTGCACCCCTCCCTTCAGCCTGTTACAGAGCCCCTGTTAGAGTTCCCTGAGTCATACAGCAAATTCCCACTGGCTGTTTTACATATGGTATTGTAAATTTCTATGTTACTCTCTCCATGTATCTCCCGTTTTCCCTACTCTCCTCCCCGATGTCCATATATCTGTTCTCTACATCTGTTTCTCCATTGCTACCCTGAAAATATATTCATCAGTGCCATCTCTTTAGATTCCATATATATGTGTCAGTATACAATATTGATATTTCTCTTTCTGACTTACTTCACTCTGTATAACGGGCTCTAGGTTTGTCCACCTCATGTATAAGTATGACTTGACACTGAACTTTTCGGAGATTGAGTTTAAAAAATTGTGAAATGTTTGATCTTTAAAATTCGCTTCTGCACAACAAAGGAAACTATAAGTAAGGTGAAAAGACAGCCTTCTGAATGGGA
>SJYC01024670.1:0-10084 GCA_006408675.1 Madoqua kirkii | reverse complement strand
GCACCCCCACTGCCCGCCTTCGCGTTCCAGCCGGAGGGACAATGGTTAGACTCACAAGGTTTTCCAGAACAGAGCAGCAGGCAGCCCCTGAGGGCAGGCCCTTTCTCCTTTAGTATCTGATGAACACTCTGGGCTTCCTTCCCGAGGCTACACAGCCCCAGGAGCTCACGGGTTCCACACCCTCTATTCTTTCTAGAACCTTCTGAATGTTCCGGGCCAAGGACAAGACCTCATGGGGGAACTTGTGGGATAGAAACCTGTCTGTTCAAGGAGCCAATGTCAGGTTCCACTCTTCCTAGACGCAGGACACTTGGCTGGGAATTTTCACAACCCTCCCCCCACTAGATTAGACCCCAGGCTTGTTGTGCCTGCGGGCTCCCTCCCTTCCAAGCTCTGAGCTCACAGGTGACATATTTTGCTGTGATTCTTGAGTAGTTCTGCCTTGCAAAGCCACTTCAAACACGGAGTGCTCCCATTCAATTCTGCTGTTAGGTTTCTCGGAGCCTCTGCTTGCCTTTCCATCAGTCAGTATGTCCCTCCATTTCATGTATGTTTCACGTCTGTTTCCGTTTAAGGACACTCTTTACTAGGTACAGTTGATTCTTGCACACCGAGCACATGGCCAGCAGCACTATAATTTACACGGGAAGGAAGCTTATCTCGAACACGTATTTTCTCAGCGGGCGCGTCACTGCCTTCTGGAAAGGAACAGAAGACAATTCAGCACTGTGCTTGGGAGTATTTTAAACAGTAAGATTGGGACTTCCCTGATGGTCCAGTGGTTAAGACTCCTCGCTTCCAACACAAGGGGTACGGGTTCAGTCCCTAGTTGGGTAACTAAGATCCCACGTGCTTTGTGTCATGGCAAAAAAGTAAACAAAGGGAAAAATAAATAGTGAAATCACCAACAAAAAGCACCAAAGTACCATATGACTCAGCAATTCCGCTCCTAAGTATATATCCAAAAGAACCGAGAGCAAAGACTTAAACATCGTGTCCTTAGTTCAAGCACTCTTCACAAGAGCCAAGAGCTAGAAACAACCCAAGAGCCCATCAACAGATGAATGAAGAAACAAAATGCAGCATATGCATGTATATAATGGAATATTATCCAGCTGTAAGAAGGAATAAAATTCTGATACACACCACAACATAACAGAACCCCAAAGACAGTCTGCTTAGTGAAATGAGCCAGACACAGAAAGAAAAAACAATGTACAATTCCACTCACCGGAGGTAACCGGAGCTTTCAGAGAGAGGCAAAGTACTGAGAGGTTCAGAGGCTGGGGGAAGGGGGAGAGTGTGTGTTTAATGGGTCCAGAGACTGTCACGATGGTACAGGTATAGAGAGTAGTGATGGTTACACACTGAATGTATTTACTGAACTCTATACTTGTGCTGTGCTGTGCTAGGTCGCTCAGTCACGTCCAACTCTTTGCAACCCCATGGACTGCAGCTTCCAGGCTCCTCTGTCCATGCAGATTCTCCAGGCAAGAATATTGGAGTGGGTTGCCATGCCCTCCTCCAGGGGATTTTCCCGACTGAGGGATCGAACCCAGGTCTCCCACATTGCAGGCAGATTCTTTACCATCTGAGCCTCCTCCAGAGGATCTTCCAGACCCAGGAGTCGAACGGGCTTTACCAGCTGAGCTACCAGGGAAGCCCAGACTACATGCTTACAAATGGTTAAAACAATATTATAAAATCTTACCATGATTTTTAAAAGCACAAAAATATCTCCTCCAATGCAGCCCAAACAGACCTCAAAAAGGGCACTTGTTTATAGCACAAGAGCTGAGACAAGAAGGCAGAGTGTCCCTGTATTTCTGGTCAGCTGTGAGCACGTGAGGGTGGCTCCTTGAATTTTTCACAGCTCTGCGCTTGTCTGCAAATAACTAGGAACACGCTGGAGTCCTCCTTCGGCTGTTACGAAGCAGTTTTACCCAGTAGGCAAATTGGCAAATAGGGAATCTGCGAATAGTGTGGATAGACTGTATTTCAAAAATGAAAGAAGAGGCAGAGAGCAATGTCTAGAGACCCAGAGAAGAGCCCTAGTGATGGAAAGACAGACAGAGATCAAAACCCTGGCCCCCTCTCTCCATCTCCCCAGCCTTGTCCTCCAAGCCCAGACTGCTCTTTTAATGTTGCCTTAAGTGGCACTGGGAGTAAGGAAGCTGCCTGCCAATGCAGGAGACGTAAGAGACTTGGGTTCCATCCCTGGGTTGGGAAGATGCCCTGGAGGAGGGCGTGGCAACCCACTCCAGTATTCTTGCCTAGAGAATCCCATGGACAGAGGAGCCTGGCGCACTACAGTTCATAGGGTCACAAAGAGTCGGACAGGACTGAAGTGACTTAACACACACTGATTGCAGAGAGCCGGAGAGGTCTCTCGGTGGGCGTCTCTCAGGCAGGAGGCAGAGATGGACCAACCATACAGGGAGGGCCAGAAGCACGGCTTGTCCAGAAAGGGGGCTGCAGAGATCAAGAAACTGATGGATGGGGAGAGAGCCATTGTTTCTGTTCTGATTGGACCAAAAATGAAAGTAATGACTTTTCCCTCTTAGCACCAATGTTTACCAACTCCTTTCCCATCTCTGTCTCTTCGGTTCTTGGAGGAACCTTCAGGAACGCTTATTTCCCCCAGCTGTACCTGGATGGGCTCTGCCCTCTGGGCTTCCATCCAGCCCAGGGATAAATGAGGTCAGAGAAACAGAAGGCAAGGAATCCACGTGGCCTGGGGCAGCACCCAGAGCCAGAAACTAGCCTTGTTTCCCTGCTTACAAATTAAAAAGTGAGAGCCATTAAGAAGTAGAAAAGAGGAAAAAATGAACACAGCCTCTGGATACTTGATTTTGCTGTGTTTTTTGTTTTTTGGTTTTTTTTTGCTTTTGGCCACCTCATGTGAAAAGTTGACTCATTGGAAGACTCTGATGCCGGGAGGGGTTGGGGGCAGGAGGAGAAGGGGACGATAGAGGATGAGATGTTTGGATGGCATCACCAACTCGATGGACATGAGTTTGGGTGAACTCTGGGAGTTGGTGATGAACAGGGAGGCCTGGCGAGTTGCAATTCATGGGGTTGCAAAGAGTCGGACACAACTGAGCTACTGAACTGAACTGAATGCAAATATATTATGGATATAGATATAGTATATGCTTATTGAGTGTGTACATTCTCAGAAGTGAACAGTGTCTGAGACATCACGTGCACGCTCAGTAGTTCAGTCGTGTCCAACTTTTTGCAACCCCATGGACTGTAGTCCACTAGGCTCCTCTGTCCATTGGAGTTTTCAGGCAAGAAATGGGGTGGGTTGCCATTTCCTCTTCCAGGGGCTCTTCCCGACCCAGGGATCAAACCAGAGTCTCCTGTGTCTTTTGCATTGGCAAGCAGATTCTTTACCACTGAACCAGCTGGGAAGCCCATCTGAGATGTTACTCCACGTCAAAAACTGCACACTCATCCAGATCGCTTAGCATATTATTAGTCATCAACTTTTGAGTTTTCCTCACTCTAGACTGGGAGATTTGGGATGTTTTGGACATATTTATTTTGACAAAAGAGATACACCAGGCAAACTACACTGAAAATCATCAATTGTTATTAAAGTTTCTAAGCCTCATTCCTCCTGTTAATTAGCATTCCACAGTCTAAAGTTACCTAGAATTATTTATTCATTCTCTTTTTCAAGGACACAAGTTGATCCGATTTGTTCAGCTGATTGATAGCTCAAGTAAACTTTTTCACGCTTGTTCACAGTGGTCAAGCATTCTCCCAGGCTAGGACTGCCCTGGCGGTCCAGGGGTAAGATTCCATGCTTCCATTGCAAGGGGTGGGCATGTGACCCCTTGTCTGGAAACTAGGATCCCACATCCCTCCCGTGGCCAAGAAAAAAATAATTCGCCCAGGAGTAAATCCTTTTATATATATATAAAGAATATTATTCTCATTCGCTCCTATTCAGTTTCTCCAATTCGGTCTCCAAAATCTCCAAAAATCTTTTACCAACCTTCAGTCCAGCAGCAATGAGAGAAGGCCACATTCCCCCTCCCTATGTCCCACCCAACTTGATCGGTCTAGTAGGCAGTAATGTTAGCATTGCATTCATGACTATGTTTTTACTGATAGCTATTCACACAACATAAAATTTACCCATTTAAAGCACACAATTCAGGGTTTCCTAATTTATTCACAGAGTTGCCCATTCATCACCATAATCCGTTTCAGAACGTTTTCACCACCCGAAATAGACCAGTTAGTTCCCATTTCCCCTTCTCCCGAGTTCCTGGAAGGCGCTAATCCACCTTCTGGCCCCATAGCTTGTCTCCTCTGGACATTTCCAGTAAGTGGAACCATACAACATGTGAGCTTCTGTGTCTGGCTTCTTTCTGAGCTGAATGTTTTCAAGGTTCATCCACGCTCTAGTATGAATCAGTACCTCATTCCTCTTTGTGGTTAAAACAATATTCCATGGTATGAATAAATGACATTTTGTTTATCCCTCCACCAACAGATGGACATTTTTGTTTCATTTCCACCTTTTGGTTTTTGTGAATAGTGCTTGCCATGAACATTTTCACATTGAGTGTATACATTTTCCTAAAACAGTACCGGTGAGTTAGTCCATCTAGTTATACTTTTATTGGCCAAATAAACTGCCACACCAGAAAACCTTTGAGGGCAGGGAAATTACTCTTCTCATCACTCCTGCTTTCCCATCACATTTGTTAGGCTTGACAGAGAAGAGTTGACAGATGACGGAACTTTTCTGTATCTAACACTAAGTAGCAATTCAAAACAATGAACTTGACCTATAATAACATTTCTGTTTTTTTTTTTTTTTTTTTTTTTTTTTTTTTTTTTGGCACTACAGCTTGCAGGCTGTTAGTTCCCCAACCAGGGATCGAACTCTCACCCCCATGCAGTGGAAGGGCAGAGTCTTAACCTCTAGACTGCCAGGGAAGTCCTTGTTATATTTAATTTTGAATGTAATCTCCCATATATTTCTAGCGTCCCAGACTGTGAGCCTTGTCAATCATGTTCTCCCTTGACCCTTGACCCCTGAACTCATGAAGGTACCACCAAAAGAGGATGGAATCACCCACTCAGGTCTCTGGACAGAACAGATGTCCCATCACTGTCCACCTGATGCTCTTTGGCTGAGGGTATTGGCAGCGATCACTGAGGCTGTCTCAGATGCCAACCTACACTCCCAAAGCATGAGAAAGCCCGAATGGTGTCTCTTCTCAGTCACTGCTCATCTAAACATCACGATGTTCCATTTATTACCTTGAGAAAGTAGAGAGAAGGCCTCCAGTTACATCCTATAGACCAAGGACATTACCACGTTTGCCCCTATTGACAGCAGCAGGAGTCTTGCTGACTAGTGTGTTCCCAGCTGCCCAAGAAGCAGCAAAGATGTCCAATTATGGCAGGAGGCTGGCGGAAAGGGAGCAAGGTAACTGTCCACTGATGGCAAAATGCCCCCATGAGCCTCAAAGAGTGGCATAAATCGAAAAACAAGATCTCTTTGCTTTGTTTCGTGTCATACTTGATCACTTATTTGTCACCTCCCGACGATAACAATAAAAGTCCCAGGGGATGAGCATCACGAGCTCTGTTCTCCCCTGCCGATGGTCCCCCGGAGATCCAGGCACAAGCCAGGAGCTCAGTATGATGCTTAGATCCAGGTCTACGCAGCCTCAGTTCAGTTCAGTTCAATCGCTCAGTCGCTCCAACTCATTGCAACCCCATGGGCTGCAGCATGCCAGGCCTCCCTGTCCATCACCAACTCCCAGAGTTTACTCAAACTCATGTCTGTTGAGTCGGTGATGCCATCCAACCATCTCATCCTCTGTCATCCCGGCTGTCCTCCTGACCTCAGTCTCTCCCAGCATCAGGGTCTTTTCCAGAATCAGCTCTTCGCATCAGGTGGCCAAAGTATTGGCGCTTCCGCTTCAGCATCAGCCCTTCCAATGAATAGTCAGAGTTGATTTCCTTTAGGATTGACTGGTTTGATCTTCTTGCTGTCCAAGTTACTCTCAATAGTCTTTTATTATTGAGCAGCTGCAAGTGAGTCCAGTCCTGGAAGGCACCAGAAACCTTCGGTACTAAGACAGCTTGGGGCCTGCCCTTTGTGGATGAATGAACTGGGTCTGGTTTCCCTGTTGCATTCAGGAGCTTGGGTCCCAGGAGCCCGATTTCACACTTCTGTGGTGTTGGAGAAGAGTCTTGAGAGTCCCTTGGACTGCAAGGAGATCCAACCAGTCCTTCCTAAAGGAAATCAACTCTGAATATTCATTGGAAGGACTGATACTGAAGCTGAAGCTCCAATACTTTGACCACCTGATGCAAAGAGCTGACTCACTGGAAAAGACCCAGATGCTGGGAGAGACTGAGGGCAGGAGGAGAACCAGGATGACAGAGGATGAGATGGCTGGATGGCATAGATTCAATGGACATGAGTTTGAGCAAACTCTGGAGATAGTGAAGGACAGGGAAGTCTGGCAAACTGCCATCCATGGGATCTCAGAATTGGACACAAATGAGAGACTGAACACAACATCAAATAAAAGGATTAACCAATTATTAATCACTCTCTTGCAAGGCAGGGAGGCTGAGGGTGGGGCAAGAGAGGGTGGGTCTCAGGACCCTTAGGGTGTGCCTAAGGTGGGCACAGCATAAAACTGGGATGTCTGTCCCAGGCCTGTGAGCAGAGCCTCAAACTGCGACGGCAGAACAGCAGGAGGATGCAAGAACCCCAGTCCGTCATGAGTGAGTCTGGCCTCCTGGGATTTAGTGGAGTTTGGGGGTGGAAGCACATTACTGGGGGAGGGGAGCAGGGAGCCTGGTCCTCAGGGGACCCTTGTCAGGGTGGCTCCTCACTTGGTTGGGAGATAGTAGGGGGTTGGGGAAAGCACCAAGGGTCACCAAGGAGCCTGTCCTGTCTGCCTTCCCAGGGCAGGGCCCTGGAATAAATACTCCACGGGCTGAGACCAAGCCCATTTCCAAGCTGTGCTCACTGAGGCCCAGAGAGGTGCAGGGGTTAGGGCTGGAGGGCAGACAGCCAGGGTCTGACCAGCAGCCTCACTCCGGATGCCCCAGGCTTCTCCTCTCGCCCTCGGGCCTGAGTCCCACCCGCTCATCTGGGTCTGGTCCAGGGAGAGGGAGGGTGCCAGGTGGGCTGGGGGCTGTTCCTGGGCTGATGGGACCCTGTTTCCTTCTTGGTCAGGCCCCACGCGGAGGTCGGTGCCCCCAAGGAGAAAGCGGCGGGAGCGCACGGTGTATAGCAAAGAGCAGTTGGAGGCGCTGAAAGAAGCCTTCCTGAAGAACGAGTACACGAGCTACCAGGACCGCCTTCGCCTGGCGGCCAGGCTCCACCTGGACGAGCACAGAGTGCAGGTCTGAGCCCGCCCCGGGGGCCACCCCTCCGCCCGCCCGGAGCCACTGCTGGGGACCGCGAGGCCAGAGGCGCCAGGGCTGCCCCGGGTCCCGCAGCAAGCAAGGGGTCTCCGCGCTGCGGACCCAGGGCTGGACCCCCGGCCGCCTCAACCCTGTGCTGTATCACCGCGCCAGCCGCATCCGGCCTGCCTGACGCCCCCCACCGCCCCGGGGTGTCCCGGTGCCCAGCCCTCAGGGCCTCTGACCCCGCGGAGCCTCTCGGGCAGACCCCTTCCTGCCCCGTGCGTGCCCAAGCCCTGCCCCTGCCCTCTGCGCCCCTTCCCGCTGCCTCCTGAACCCCAGGAGCCTCTAATTGGGTCTGGGGGGCGGAGGGAGAGGCGAGGCGGGATCCTTAGCAGGACAGCCTCACCTCTCCACCTCCCAGCAGAGGCGATAGCGCGGGGCCCCTCGCCTCTCATACCCACTCCTCCTGGTCCCTTCTGCGCCCCCAGGTGTGGTTCAAGAACCGCCGGGCCCAGCGCTCCCGTCTGGAACGACTACAGGCCCAGGGCGGATACTGGACGGCTGGCCCTGCGCCCACGGACCCGGGAGTCCCCCAGACTCCCGCCCCGGCCCTGGAATCTGCTGCCGCAGCTGCGAGCCCCAGTTTCCCAGACAGCTCGGGATTCTACAGCAGCCTTCCTCCCCCCAGCCCCGCGGAGGTGCTCCCAGCACCCGAGCCCAGCGTCTCCAGCCACCACCCGGCCACGTGGGTCCCGGGACAGGGTGCCCACGTGTATAGCTGGGCTGCTCCAACCCTGGTCCCGGCCCCGGGCTGGCCTCAGGACCCCGACCCCCCAAACTACCGCCCAGATCCTCTTCTGCTTCCTGACCGTGCCTCGATGTTCTCATCCCAGGAGCTCTCCCCCATGACGTCTGGGTGCCAAACCGGAGATAGCTTTGAGGATGAGGATGACACAGGCCCCCGGCAGTTCATGGACTTATAGGGTCGTGGTCATCTGTCTCCGCACAGTCCTGCAGTCTCCAAAGGGCCAGAGAGGCTGAGGGCGCTGCGAGTCTGCACGTGGTGCGCGTGGGGACGCGGGAAGGTGTGATGGCTTGGTCCTCACAGCTGGTTTACCGCAAAGGGACCGCACCTCCCTTGGTCCAGCCTGGGGAGGGGGCGTCTTTTTGTGTGTCACTATGAGGCCATCTCAGGTCTCAAAGCTCTGAATGTCCCCGCCCTCATTAGTATTGGAGGTGCACGTGGGTATTTCTGTGAATTTCCAAGTCAGAGGTGGAATTACTGTTCACAGCGTCTGTTTCACTGTTGTGGGAACTTGCTATAGGACTTTCACCAGCCTCATAGGGGATTTAATTAAAATTGCCTTAAATCTTTACCTTCCCTTGGTGTCTAGAGATTTCTGTTTTTGCTTGTCTCTATCTTTACCTGTAGTTTCAAATAAATGTTTGCAAATAAAAAAAGGGGCATTGAATCCATAAATAGTTTTGGAGCTAATTGGCATCTTTACAATACTGAGCCTTACAATCTAGGTATATTTCTTATTAATCATTCATTTGGTTGTTTACAAAAAATCTCCACTAAGTGTTATTATTTTTGTAGGTTTATTTCTAGTGCTTTGTCTTGTGATTACCTGATAGTTTAGATGAATTTAAGTTTTTATTTCAAAATCTGTGTTCTGCCTAAATGTCCATTGCCTGATGAATGGATAAGAAAGCTGTGGTACATATACACAATGGAATATTACTCACCTATTAAAAAGAATGCATTTGAATCAGTTCTAATGAGGTAGATGAAACTGGAGTCTATAATACAGAGTGAAGTAAGTCACAAAGAAAAACACCAGTACAGTACATTAATGCATATATATGGAATTTAGAAACATGGTAATGGTGACCCTATATTCGAGACAGCAAAAGAGACATAGATGTAAAGAACAGACTGTTGGGCTCTGTGGGAGAAGGTGAGGGTGGGATGATTTGAGAGAATAGCATTGAAACATGTATATTATCATATGTGGAATAGATTGCCAGTCCAGCATGAGGCAGTGTGCTCAGGGCTGCAGCACTGGGATGACCCTGAGGGATGGGATGGGGAGGGAGGTGGGAGGGAATGTCGGGATGGGGAACACATGTACAACCATGGCTGATTCATGTGAATGCATGGCAAAAACCACCACAATATTGTAAAGCAATTAGCCTCCAGTTAAAATTTAAAAAATAAAAAATTAAAAAAAATCTTTGTTCTGTATATAGGATTCTGTGGATAGATTTATTTTGTATTTAGGGACCTGGCTCAATTAAAAAAATCGTTAACAACTTATCTGGATGTTTTGGGCTTGATAATTTGAAAATTCATAAAGTTCAAGGTCATCTTGTAAGCACTGTTTTCTACAGAGCTAAGGAGTGTTTGTTATCCCCTTCTCTGATTTTACCAAATGCTGTATGGATATCTCATCTCCTCTCTAGTCGTCTTGTCTCTCCATCAACCTCTTCCTTTATCGCCTCCCTGCGGCAGCCCTGCCTCCTGAGTTCCCCCGACAGTCACAGTCGGTCCTCTGACCCTGGCCTGGTCCCATTTAGCAAATGTTCCAATCCTCTTAAGCAGGCCGGCCTCAGCAGAGCAGAGAGAGAATTAGATCAGATTTGGGAGGGGAACGCTCATGTGACAGGCTCTGGGGGGAGG
>SJYC01024669.1:0-17067 GCA_006408675.1 Madoqua kirkii | reverse complement strand
GGGCTGGGGGCTGTTCCTGGGCTGATGGGACCCTGTTTCCTCCTTGGTCAGGCCCCACGCGAAGGTCGGCGCCCCCAAACAGGAAGCGGCGGGAGCGCACGGTGTATAGCAAAGAGCAGTTGGAGGCGCTGAAAGAAGCCTTCCTGAAGAACGAGTACCCGAGCTACCAGGACCGCCTGCGCCTGGCGGCCAGGCTCCACCTGGACGAGCACAGAGTGCAGGTCTGAGCCCGCCCGCCCCGGGGGCCACCCCTCCGCCCGCCCGGAGCCACCGCTGGGGACCGCGAGGCCAGAGGCGCCAGGGCTGCCCCGGGTCCCGCAGCAAGCAAGGGGTCTCCGCGCTGCGGACCCAGGGCTGGACCCCCGGCCGCCTCAACCCTGTGCTGTATCACCGCGCCAGCCGCATCCGGCCTGCCTGACGCCCCCCACCGCCCCGGGGTGTCCCTGTGCCCAGCCCTCAGGGCCTCTGACCCCGCGGAGCCTCTCGGGCAGACCCCTTCCTGCCCCGTGCGTGCCCAAGCCCTGCCCCTGCCCTCTGCACCCCTTCCCGCTGCCTCCTGAACCCCAGGAGCCTCTAATTGGGTCTGGGGGGCGGAGGGAGAGGCGAGGCGGGATCCTTAGCAGGACAGCCTCACCTCTCCACCTCCCAGCAGAGGCGATAGCACGGGGCCCCTCGCCTCTCATACCCACTCCTCCTGGTCCCTTCTGCGCCCCCAGGTGTGGTTCAAGAACCGCCGGGCCCAGCGCTCCCGTCTGGAGCGACAGCAGGCCCAGGGCGGATACCAGAGGGCCGGCCATGCGCCCACGGACCCCGGAGCTCCCGCCCCCGCCCCGGAATCTGCTGCCGCAGCTGGGAGCCCCAGTTTCCCAGACAGCCCGGGATTCTACAGCAGCCTTCCTCCCCCCAACCCCGCGGAGGTGCTCCCAGCACCCGAGCCCAGCGTCTCCAGCCACCACCCGGCCACGTGGGTCCCGGCACAGGGTGTCCACGTGTATGGCCCGGCTGCTTCAACCCCGGCCCCGGCCCCAGCCCCAGCCCCGGGCTGGCCTCAGGACCCCGACGCCCCGAACTACTGCCCAGATCCTCTTCCGGTTCTGCCTCCTGACTGTGCCCTGATGTTATCCCCGGAGCTCTTTTCCGAACCCTCCTCTCCCTTGAATTCTGTGTCCCCTGTGGACGAGGACGATTTAGACTCTCAGCGGTTCACGAATTTATAGGGTCGTGGGCATCTATCCCCGCAAAGTCCTGCAGACCCCGAGGGGCCAGAGAGGACGAGGGCGCTGTGAGCCTGCGCCTGGCGCCTCCGCGTCCGGGAAGGTGCGATGGCTTGGTGTTCACAGCTTCTTACTGTCTGCACCTCCCTTGATCCAGCCTGGGGAGGGGGCGTTTCTGTGGCACTGTGAGGCCGCCGCGTCGCGCGCGAAGCCCTGAAGATCCCTGCCGGGTTACTTGGGGCGCAGGTGGGAACTGTCAATGGAATCGCTATTGGCAGATCGTGTGTGTTCCGGCTTCGTGGATGCAGCAGGAGAACTTTCTGTGCAAGCGAGACCAACATCATTCGCCCAGCCCCCCGAATGTTGAGGATCTGAGACATTTTCATGTTTGCTGATCTGCCCTCTTTCGGCTTCTTTGTAGTTTTAATACTGATGCCTCCAATGATGCAGAAGTTAAGTAAGCTCTTCTCAGGTGTTAATTGGACATTAGGAATACTTGTTAATTGTCCTCCCCACCCCGTCCATTTTTCTCAATTTGCTTGAATTTATATATCTATCTTTTTTGGTGGCTAAAGTGTTGCAAACATTTTTCCCATGTGTATTTTCTGTAACTAGAATTTTCTTGGTTTTAATGTTGTGTATTTCAGTGCCTCTCATTATCTTTTGTAATGAATTCGTGTTTTTCTTTCATTTCATCAGTGGCATACTGATACGCTGAAAAAAAATAGAATAAAATTTTTTAAAATAAAGTTTAAATGATTTTTTACAAGATGGGCCCCAGTTTTCAAGTTGACATAAAAGTTTATAAAAGCTGACTGTTCGGGGTTTCTCTGGTCCAGTGGTTGAGAATCACCTTGCAATGCCAGGGACACCAGTTCAATACTTGGTCCAGGAAGATCCTACACGCCACAGCTACTAAGACCTGCACACCCTAGAGTTTGGTCTCTGAAACAGGAGAAGCCGCCTCAATAAACTAGAGAAAGCTTATGCAGCAATGAAGACCCAGCACAGCCAAAAATAATTTTTTAAAAAACTTGACATTCAAGGCCTACATGCTTTGTCACAAGCTGAAAACAGTTTATAGATAACATTAGTCTGAGATTCCCAGTCTGCTGTTTCCAGTATAGCTCAGGGGTTTCAAATGGCAACCCATTCCAGTATTCTTGCCTTGGAGACTCCCATGGACAGAGGAGTCTGGCAGGCTACAGTCCACGGGGATGCAAAGAGTGGGACATGAATGAGGTTTCTGGGATGAGGGTGTGGAGGGAGGAGTTGCTCTTTTCTTCTCTAGCATTACTGCTTTTTAAAAAGTATTTGGCTGCATCTGGTCTTAGCTGGGGCATGTGGGTATTTGGCTGCATCTGGTCTTAGCTGGGGCATGTGGGATCATCGCTGTTTCCTTGCAGCCATTGTTGCATGAGGGCTCAGTATTTGTGGCATGCAGACTTCATTGCTTTGCAATATGTGGGGTCTTAATTTCCCAGCCAGGAATGGAACCCAAGTCCCCTGCATTCAAGGAGGATTCTTAGCCACTGGACTACCAGGGAAGTCCCTACTGCTCTTCTCTTTCCTCCTGTTTAAGATATCTTTCATTATCACATAAAGATAACGTCTTCTTCCCTAAAATCATAACAGTTTTAACTCCCACATTTAGGTCTTAAAACAACTAGAACTGATTGTGGATGTATGGTGTGAGGCAGGGGTTTCTTTTTTTTTTCCCCTCATGGAATTTCATCCCAGGGGACTCAGTGGTAAAGAACCTGTCTGCCAATGCAGGAGACGCAGGTTCAGTCCCTGGGGCAGAAAGATCCCCAGGAGAAGGAAATGGCAAGCCACTCCAGTATTCTTGCCTGGGAAATCCCATGGACAGAGGAGCCTGGGGGGCTACCATCCACGGAGTTACAAAGAGCTGGACACGACTGGGCACACACATGGATTTCCAGTGGTCATTTTGTGGAGAGGTTGGTTAATTTGTCATCAGTCAAGAGTCCAATCACAGTTGGATCAATGTCCATAAAGCTTCATTTGGGATCCTCGATCTTTATAACTTTGCACCAATTACCTGTTCCCTCTGTCTCCAGTTTCTCTGCTGCTCATCCTGACCCCTAGGTCTCCCCACAGCCAATTTTCTGGCTCCATCCTGGTCCCCTTTAGCAAATGCTCCAATCCTCTTAGGACAGGGCAGCCTCAGCAAAATAGAGTGAGAATTAGCAGGGATTTAGAGGTCCACGTGACAGACTGTGGGTTGTAGGGGTGGAGAGACAGTTGCAAGGATAGAAGGAGACCATGTTTATCAGAGAGGCCCTGGTAGGAATGGAGATTAAACACACACACACACACACACACACACAGACACACACACACACACACAGGCCCCACAAAGAGACTGAGGGACACAGGCGAGAGACTGAAGCCAGAGGAGACATACAGAGAGGCAGAGAGGGGGAGTTAGGAGGTGAGGCAGAAAGGAAGGGGAACTGAGGCACCCCAGCCCTGCTCCCTAAATGAAAACAGACAAGGTCCCACCCACATGTGTCACTTTCCATGTGACAGCTGCTATCCTCCATGCTCTAATATCCTTACGAAAGGTCCTTTAAGGTCAGCAACCCAATCCCTTACCTACAGGAGGTCACACCAAACATCAGAGCCTTCAGCTGCCTTTCTGAGAAGACGGCGGGAGTCTAAGCTGAGCTTGAACCAGGCTGCCCAGCTGAAGACCTCAGTCCTTAACCCCTCCACTCTCTCGAGTTTTACCAAGTTTATCTGCTTCTTGGACCACTCAGAGAAAGCCGTGTGGACAGCTGGACCTCTGTGAGACTATGGGTAACAGTCATCACTGGGGGTGGGTGTGAATTACACGGAGTGTGCAATTGACACACTGGGCACTAATTTACAGGAAGTGCTGAGTAAATGAGTGGTCTTATCCTACTGGGCTTCCCAGGTGGTTCTAGAAGTAAAGAACCTGCCTGCCAGTGCAGGAGACTTAAGAGATTCGGGTTCCATCCTTGGATCGGGGAAGATTCCCTTGGAGGAAGACACGGAACCCACTCCAGCATTCTTGCCTGGAGACAGAGGAGTCTGGTGGGCTACAGTCCGTAGGGTTGAAAGGAGTCAGACACAACTGAAGCGAGTTAGCACGCACACGGGCACTATTCTACCACTGAGACACCCCCCTGACCTCCATCTCCATCTTTTCCCTCCTCTGACTCACCCATCTCCCGTCTCTCTGCCCTGTGTGCTTCCCTTCCGTCTCCCTCTCTCTGGCCTCTCTCCTGCCCCTTCAGGTCCCTGGACTTCTCCCCAGCAGCTTTCCTTGGCTTTGACCTAGTCGGATTCACCACGTGCCCCAACCTCTTAGGCTAGTCAGGCCAGCATCTGCAGAATAAGGGCACAGGCACGATCAGAGGTGGGCTGAAGGGGACATGGGACTCACTGGCAGATGAAGCTCAAAACTTTCTCAACCCCCAACTCACGTCTTCCCGTGTTTCCTTGGTAACCAGGAGACTTCTATTTCCGCAGTTGGTGCTGTTGGGGTCTCCAGCATTCCCCTCCCCAACATAAGTCCCAGGAAGATGCTCTCAGGAAGCAAAGATGCTGCCCAAGCTCCTCTAGCCCTGATTGATCTGCCGTGACTCGGGCAGTGGACGGAGCACAGACATACTTGGTTGCATTTGTATTTTTATTCAAAATTTCGCTACACTTATCTCCAAACTCATTCAGCTGAATACATTAAATATATACAGTTTTTGTAGGTCCATAAAACAGGTTTATGAGGAGTTGATGGAATCCTAATCCTTTGCAGAGTGACTAGAGCATACTGCTTGAAACTCCAGACAATGTTTCTTTTCTCTCTCAATTCCTCCATACCCCTCTTGCTCACACCCTCTTCATTTATAGCTTATTTATTCTTTAAATATGCAGCCAGTGACCATGTAAAGGGCTTTCCAGGTGGTTCTAGAGGTAAAGAATCTGCCTGCCAATGCAGGAGACTGGGGTTTGATCCCCAGGTCAGGAAGATCCCCTGGAGGAGGGCATGGCAACCCACTCCGGTATTCTTGCCTGGAGAATCCGCATGGACAGAGGAGCCTGGCAGGCTACCGTCCCTGGGGGGTCGCAGAGTCGGACATGACTTAGCACACATGCACGCACAACCATGCCAATACTGCTAACCATCACAGCCAGGGAGCATGTCCTCCCTTTTAAAACTTTCCCTCTCCCTCTGTTTCTTCCCATCTCAGATGGGAGCATCACTCGCCTCTCTTTTCAGCTCCCTCTTCCTCTACCGCCCCCTACCGCCCTCCTGAGGCCGTCCTGGCCCCTGAGTCTCCCCCACAGGCGGCCCCTTGGCCCTGTCTGGTCCCATTTAGCAAATGCTCCAATCCTCTTATGCTGGGCCCGCCTCAGGAGAGCAGAGAGAAAAATTAGATCAAATTGGAGAGAGAGGGAAGGGAGTCATGTGACAGGTGGCGGGGGGTTGGGGAGTGGGTGTTGCACAGACATAACAGGATGGACGGCTCTGGGGGCTGCCGACATGTAACAGAAACTCCGCCTGCTCATCTAACAGATCTTGTTAGGGATCGATGTAGAAGCACGTTAAAGAAACAGGGGCAGAGGAGCGAGACCCAGAGGCAGCAGCACTGTTGACTGGAATGAGTTTCTCCCACTCACAGACATGGGGAGTTTCTCCCACTAGCAGACATGGGGCGTCTTAACCCCTGAGGGCCTGGAGATTTTGATATCTCTCATCTAGATTGCTAGGAGCACAGATTATCGTCTCTAAATATCATTTCCCTCTGGGAGTAACTCGAGTTTTGGCATAAAGACTGGATCCAGGTCTGAGGCCGGAAAAATGAAGGTGAGCTAAGACTATCTCGTCACAGCAAAAGCACAAAAAAAGCTCTCAGAGATGATGGGGTTTCTGTCCAAACACTAAAGAAACCAAAGGTGGGACCATTAAAGCTTTGAAAGAAGAACGTCGGCAAGCAGGCAGAAAGACGTCAAGTACGCAAAAACCCATAGGTTCATAATGGTCCTCAGAAATAGAGAAAAAAGAGAGAGAGAGAGAAATTGGTGAGGCTCTGATTTAAACATTGCCATCTTGCCACCATGAGGCATAAACCAAGCACATGAACACCCAACAAGCTAAAGAAAGGAAACCATGAAAATACAGAAAAGTTCTGGGAGACTTCCCTCGTGGTCCGGTGGATATGGCTCCGCTTTGCAATGCGAGGGACACCGGTTTGACCCCTGCTCCGGAAAGATCCCATATGCCACCAAGCAACAAAGCCCAAGCGCCGCAACTACGGAGGCCTGTGTGCCTAGAGCCCGGGGCTCCGCAGCAAGAGAAGCCTCTGCAATGAAAAGCCCACGCGCTGCAACTCTAGAGTAGCCCCCGTCCGCTGCAGCTAGAGAAAGCCCACCCAAAGCAAGGAAAACCCACCACAACCAATAAATAAAAGCATCTTTTAAATAATAATAATAAAAGACTATAAGTTTTCAGTTCAGGGAGTGTGGGCCTGATCCCTGGTCTGGGAACTAAGATGCTGCATGCCATATGGCAAAAGAAAAAAAAAATGTCATATCACCAAGCCTAAGATGGTAATTCACTTTACAGCAAATCTCAAGGAAATGATTCTGTAGTGTGCATACTGATTCCTGGCGATACGAGGGGATGTGGGAAGCTGCAGCTCTCCAAAGTGGCCACACGGTGTCGCTGTTGGAAAAGAATTCAGTGTTTCTCCCAGTTCAGGCTTCCAGTGACGATCCTGCTGAATTTTTTTTCTCGAAGACGTGAATTGTCTTGGTTAAGACACAATAAGGTCATGGTATTTTCTGTTTCTCCTTCACGCATAGGTAAAATCAAAAGGAGCTTGGTAGATATTTCTAGCGCTTACCATTTTTTCGGGCTTCCCTTCCTTTCCTGACCGCCGTTCCCAGGTGGGTTCTACAGGTGGGTGGAGCCTTGTGACCTTTCTAGCCAATGAGCTGCGACAAGAACTGAGACTTGTGTCCCTTCCTGGCTAAGGTCTTTAAGAGCTCGTTCGTGTTTCTTTTCCCAGCCATGCGGATTGAGGATGCTGTGGGTCCAGGTGCAACAACAGAAGAGAATCTCTATCTATCTAGATCTGCACTGTCCAATAAGATAGCCATGCGCCACACACTCGCCATGAATTTGAATGTCAGCTGAAATAAAGTAAAATAAAAATTCCTAGTTCCAGACTTGCCTGGTGGTCCAGGGGCTAAGAATATGCCTGCCAATGCAGGGGACACAGGTTTGATCCCTGGTTCGGTAGGAGCTCACGTGCCTCGGGGCAACTAAGTCTGTGGGCCATGCCCACTGCTGCTGCTGCTGCTGCTAAGCCGCTTCAGTCGTGTCCGACTCTGTGCGACCCCACAGACGGCAGGACTACTGATGCCTGCGTGCCTAAAGCTTGGGTGCCGCAACAAGAGAAGTAAGCGCAATGGGAAGCCTGTGCCCCATAACTGGGGAGGAGCCCCCACTCATCACAGCTAGAGAGAGCTGGAGCACAGCTATGAAGACACAGCACAGCCAGAAATAAATGGATTAAAAATGCAGTTCCTCAGTCACATCCACCTCCTTTCAAGCTCTGCATAGCACCGTGTGGCATGTGCCCAGTGGCCATGGCGCTGGGCAGAGCAGATACAGAAAAATTCCATCATCACAACGTCCTACTGGGCAAACGCTGCTCTAGGTCACTGGCTGGGTGCAGGGAGGACACCTGCCCTGAAGAGGGCTTTGCACGTGCTGGGTTTAACCCGTTGAGATTTGCATTTGTTCTTGTGTGTTTCCACAGAAGCATAACCCAGCCTAGCCTTACCCACTAGGTTTCTTGCTTAAACAAAGGACTTGAGAGTCTTGTGTTAAATTACCCACTGGTGGCACGATGTGACATGGCTGAAGCAAAGGGAGAGCTGAGGGTACCACCACGCAGGCTCCAGCGGGCTTAAGATCAAGCTTCCTTGAGTCCCAGCCTACCTACCTGGTTTAGATCTAAACTGCCAGAATTTACTGAATTGTCAGAATTGTTACCAGTGAAGATGAGTCAGGGCTTTGCTTCCTGTTGGTACTATTGATGGTTGTCAGGGGAGATTTTCCCAGATGATACTGGGTATGGATCCATGGAGCACAGGCACGATCTCACGGGTCAGCATTTGGCTTAGGGGAGAAATAACTTCATTTCTGTGACTCAAGGTTTGAGAGTTCATTGGGCTAGAATTATATATTTGAAATAAATGCAGACTTTATGGCCACCAAAAGCACTGAGTTTCTTGAGGGAATTTTCTGGTGGCCCAGTGGCTACAACTTTGCACTCCGAATGCAGGGGCCCCTGGTTCGGTCCCTCCCAATGCTGCAACCAAGACCCGGTGCAGCCAAATAAACAATTAAAAAAAAAAAAAAAGTTCCTCAAATGAAAGAAAAAGACAGTTCCTCAATTCTGAGCGAAGCTAATGGTCTTCATATGACCTTCTGCCAGGAAAGCTTTTTTAAAAATCACTGCTGTTGACCCAGCTGTTCCACTCCTAGCTATCTGCCCAAAGGACCTGAGAACTGGTGCTTAAACAAAAACTTGGACACGGAAGTCCACAGAAGCACTCCTCACAGTAGCCAAGGAGTATCAACAACCTAAATGTTCACCAACAGATGAAATGGTGGCCCACAGAGTGGAAAATTACTCAGCCATAAAAGGGAATGACATTCTGATGTGTGCCAATCATCATGGACGAACCTTGAGAACATTATGCCAAGCGAAAGGAGCCACAGAAGACTGCACAGGCTGTATGACTCCATTTTTATGAAATCTCCCAATAGGGAAATCTCCAGAAAGGGCAGGGTGGGGGGAGGAGGGGGTAGGGCGGTGCTGGGGACCAAAGGGGTGTGTGCTGAGGACTGGAGGGGTGCTCTTGAGTATGAAGGTTTCTCCTTGAGGTGGTGAAAACGTTCCAAAGTTGACCATGGCAGGACTTTCTCAAAATAAATTGAGGTTTGCACGGAAGGCCATCAGTGGCCAGACTCCCATCACTTTTACCATCTTGCCACGTGAGAGATTTAAGAACTGAGCCTGTGAGACTACCAGGCCCTCCCCAGTGTCCTGACACCAGGGGGACAACCAAGTCTCGGAAGGCCCAGGCTGGTGTGGTTACGTCTGCTTCACTCCACCAGCCAAAGCGAGTCATGGGATCAAACTCAGAGCTAGGAGGTGAGGGCAGCTCACCAGTGCTGGTGGCGAGAGGAGGGGTGAGCCAGCCTAACACGCCACCCAGCACTTTTCTCCCAGTCGCTGCCAGGTTACCTCCAAACGTGGGCACCAGGAACCCGCTTCACCTTGCAGGATACACAGCCCTGGCGGCTCCAGGGGCTCCAGCGCCCACCTCCACCTTGGCTTGAGGGAACCACTTTAAAGTTCAACCTGGAGTTCGTCCTAGCTCCACACTACCAAGCCACTAATTTCCTGGAGCGGAGACCAGTAGGAGGCGGCTCCAGGAGAAAATGGACACACGCAGACACAGGCCTGTTAACCTCATCACCATTTATTGAGTTGTGAGCTGTTGCCATCACTGCTGAAATCTGAGACTCACTCATCCTGATCCTCCTCTGGGCTTCCCCTTGAAAAGGAAGCCTGGAGCAGGACCACCCCAGACACCACAGGGTAGAAGGGAGACATGGGGGGGCGGTGGAGATGCAGGGAGATGAGGGATGGGGAAGGCACCAGGACCAGCTTGCAGGGACACACACGCACTCACACACACACACACACACACGCACACGCACAGGCAAAGACCAGGGGTGTCCATCTCTGCTCCAACCGGCGGCCGTGAGAACATCAGGGAAGGACCAGGCGTCCAAGAGACATTTCAGTCCTTCCTGTCATGAAGCGTCTGCCGAGAGGGGCTGGGCCACAGTTACTGGTCTGTGTGGAGAAGAGGCGGGGAGGGGGATTCAGAGGCCAGATGAAAGCGAGGTGCTTCCCTGCCTTTCATCTCTTAAGCTTTCCCTGTAAAAACTGTAACCAGGAGTGGAACAGCTCTGCTGTGTTGAGTCCTGCAAGAATCGCTGAGCCTGACAGGGGTTTCGGGACTCCTGAAATTGCACTCAGCCTGTGAATAAGAGTCACTCCTTCCCCTCTCTCTTTTGTATGAATCCCATCTTGGCTTATCTTAGATAGAATCATCATTGGTGGAGTTCTCTAGAATCCAAGCCAAGCTCATGCTGGTTTAAGCAAATGCATTTGAGTGACTGACAGTCTGGAGGTGGCAAATGGTGTGTTTCTGCAAGGGATGTGCTCCATTTAAGAATTCAAGTCGCCCCCAAAGGGGCACCCCTCCCTCCTGACAGCAACAGCCCACGCATAGCCAGCTCACGCAGCCTGGGAATTATGGAATTCTTTTTCTTTGTGCATCTTTTTTCTTTTTTTTTTAAATTATTCAATTTTTTTTTTTTTTTTTTTTTTTTTTGGTAATTTGAGGAGATTCTCTCCTTTTCAGACCTGCATAGGAGACAAGACATTCGTATTTTTGTACTGCATTGATTCAAATTGTGCTGCAGGTCCAAATTCCCACTGAAAGCAGCCTCATTCTGCTCCAGTGAGGATGACGAGAAACAGAACTTGAGGTCAAAGCGTTTGAGAACCAGGTTGCTGGTGCAAAGCATGCTGGGGGCAGGGAACTGGGTCCACAGGCTCCTGGGACAGACGCTCAGTTCTAGCACACGTGGGGCAGGAACTGGCACTCAAGCTTAGATGGAGGGTAGAAACTGCTTCCAGGATCTCAAAAGCCAGGAGCCAGCGCTTGGTTACGGGCTAGGTTAGTGACCAGGGCCCGGTTCTAGAGTAGGCTGGGTTTGGGGCTCATCTGGAACACAGAAGCTCGAACATTGAAAATCAGGCTCAGAAGATGCTGAAAAGCAGTGCTATGGTCCAGAGAACAAAGTGGAAATTGCAACCAGTGGAATGTACTGGGCTGGAAACTAGTCCTCAGGTTTGGAGTTCATTGGGAACCAGGGTCAGCTCTGTGGCCTCAGGGCGGGGGCCCTCCTCACCTCTGCCTTCAGGGCACATCAGGCCTGAGCCAAAGCGGCTTTGATGGCGGCCACCAGCTTCAGAAACTTGCTCTCCGTGTCCACGTAGCCATCGCCTCCCTGGAGAAGGGAGGACCAGGGGAGGGGTGGGCTGGGACCAAGACGCCAACCCCAGTCCCAACCCCCAACTGGCCCCTAGTGAGGCAGGATGGACAGACATACCTTCTTGGAGTGAACCAGCTTTCCTGCTACGAACACTTCAAAGAAGCCGGTGACCTGGGGAGTCCCCTCGCCGCACTGGGGAGAAGGAGAGATGCTGGAGGGGTGGAGATGCCCCCTTGCAGACACCTGCCCCTTCCCAAAGAAGGGAGAACACAGTGTGGGGGGGAGGGGGGTCTGACCCAAACCACCCCCGCTGCCACCAGGACTGAGGGCAGACAGGACCCACGTCTGACTCCTTCCCCCTCCCTGAGACTCACGATGTCCAGACGGCTCGGGAACTCATCTTCCAACTTCTTCTTGAGCTGAAGATACTGGAAAGGGGTGGGTGGTCACACCAGGGTCCACAGAAGCCACATAGGTGGGCCCCCACCATGGGCTAACCCCCCTCCCCCTCTTTCCAGGACAGCCTCTAGGCCCACATGGCTTACCTTGGGCTTGTAGCCTCAAGCACCACTGGTGGGAGCGTGTCCAAGAGAGTGGGTCCCAGGAGAGGAGGAGGGGGACAGTGGCGATCCCGGGAGGGGAGAGAGAAGGGGACAGTGGGGATGCAGGGATGGGAGGGGAGAGGCAAGGCAGGCAAGGAGACAGAGGCAAATGGAGGGGAGGAGGCAGGAAGAGATGAAGAGGGACATGGATGATACGAGGAGGAGGAGAGAGAGACTCTCAAAAGAGAGGAAAGACACGGGGGCACGCGGGGGCCGGGTGCAGCACAGAGATGGAGAGGCACAGGAAGCGAGCCAGCCACACAGGGAGAATGCACAGAGCGAGGGAGACAAGAGGCGGGGGAGGGGGGGGCACAGAATCGGGGCGACGAGGAGAGAGCACAAGCGAGAGGCAGAGGGGAGAGGGCGGCGAAACGGAGAGAGCCAGGTCAGGATGGGAGCTGCCCAACGACAGCAGACCCACCCACCGCCGGTACCCAAGCCTCAGGGAAACCATTACAGCAGGCTTCCCAAGGCCCTCCCATGCCTGAGGGTGAAGGACTCACCCTCCCTGCCCCTCCCCGCACCCCCGCCCCGCAGACTATTTCGGGACCGGAGTCTGGTGCACAGGCAAAGCAGGGGAGGGGAAGCGGAGGCGCCTGAAAATGTCACTCTACCCTCTGCTTGACTCAGCGGGCAGGGACACTGCTAACGAACGCAGTGACAGGTCCGAACCTTTCAAACCCCCAGGCAGGGACCCTCCTCCCCCGCCCCAAGTGGACATTTCAACGGGACAGCCAGCAGACCCAGGCGCGGGGCACCCCTGTGATCCGCCCGCGCCCCACTCCCAGCCTCGGTTTCCGCACTTGTGCAATGGAGCTAAAATCCCTGCCCAGGGAGTTTCTGGGGAAGGAAATTCAGGGAGCACGTATTTATTAGGCGCCCGCAGGCCAGCATGCCTGCGCAGGCCACTCCAGTCCAAGGCGCCAGGGCTGTGACACCGTCTACGGGACAGAACGCTTCCTGCCGAGCCCACGTTTTCACCCTTAAAGCGGGCAATCAGACCAAATGTGTAACACCCGACACACCGCACTCCCTCCGCCATAACCATTAAGACGACAACCTAGAGGTGGGGGAGGGAGGTTCAAGAGGAGCGGACCTATGTACACCTACGGCCAATTCACGTTGACATATGGCAGAAACCAACACAATACGGGAAAGCAATGATGTCAAAATCAAAAATAAATTTTAAAAAAATCACTCTCTCTACGGATGGGAAAAGTGGGGTCAAAAAACGAGGAGGGTTAATAGCAAAAAAGCATCCACCGCCTGGGTTCAAGTCCTTGCCAACACAGGGCGGGACGATCTGGAACCTCCGGACTCTGGCCGGCCCCCACCGACGACCGGTCCTGGGGGAGGGGAGACCGAAGCGCCCAGGGAGGTTCCTCCTGCATTACACACCGACCCCCACCTGCTCCCCACCCTGAGCCCGGGAATCGGGGTGGAGGTTAAAGCGACACATACGAGTCTCAGTTCTACCTTTTAGGACCTGAGACGTCTAGAATGTCACAAATTGGGAAGGGGGGGGGGCGAGAAATCAACATCCTCTGTTTCCCGCCTCCTCCCACGCCCACCGCACCCACACGGAACCCTCTCCCCAGTGCAAGGCTCCCCAAGGGTCCTGGCCCCTCCCCCGCGCACCCCCGACTCCCCCAGAGCCCAGCTCCGCCGGGACAGGGCGGGGCCCGAGCGGGATTCGAAGAGGGTACCTCTGGCCCGCGTGCTCACCAATAAACTACTCGGACGACGACCGCCATAGCTCCAGACCGCGGTGCCCGCTGCAGCGCGGACTCGCGATCCGAACCCGGGCGAGGCAGGGCGAGGTCTGCGTCCCTGGACGGGCGTGTGCACACAGGCCTAGCACGCGGCGTTCCGCAGCACGGACCATGCCAGGAGAGGGGGGATGAGGAGCGGCCTCCAGAGCGGGGACGAGAGACACCCTGAAGCCCACCGCCCTGAGCCCGCCACGCAAATCTTCCCTCTTGCTCCCTGTGAGGCCAGGGAAAACCCCGGCAGAGGGGGTCCTCAGAAGAGTCTTCTGCGCACCCCGCTCCCGGACACCCCCCTGCTCCGAGCCAGAATGGTACGGTCTCATGGGGCGGGGGTTCAGGGCCGACAGCTGCCGGTTACAAACGGAATTGCAACTGACCTTGCTAGTTTCGCTGGGAGGACCTTGAGGGCGGCCTGACGGGGAAAGGGGGCCGAGTTCGCGAGGATTCGGGGTACACATGGGCGGCCCCTGAAGCTGAGGTTTTTTTCAATGAGCAGTCCGGGGGACCCCCTGCCTTATTACATAAAGCCTGGCATCCAGACCTGGGCGCCGCCTGATCGGCACTGAAGATCCCCCCCCACCCCGCGCCCCGACCAACTCACGCACCCTTTTGAGCCTTCCAGACCTTTTTGAGGCAAGGGGGTCATGGAAAGTGCTAGAAGTTGGCAGCTGAGGTATAAGGGCTTTAGAAAGCCGATGCATCTCTTTGAGCCTCAGTTTCCTCTTCCGGGCATAAATGCCTTCAGAGAATGTTTACCCATTTAACAAATACCTATTGGGTACCCTGCTGCAGTCATAGGTTCTGAAGATACAGCTCAGTTCAGTCGCTCAGTCGTGTCTGACTCTGCAACCCCATGGACTGCAGCAGGCCAGACTTCCCTGTCCATCACCATCTCCCAGAGCTTGTTCAAACTCATGTCCATCCAGTCATTGATGCCATCGGAAGATACAGCAATGAAAAAATAGCTGAAGTCCCTGACCAAGGTCTTTCCACCCCAGCTTCTGTCTCTGACCCCCTGATCCTCACCTGCCGTGATCCTGATATCTCCGGGCTGGTGGCAGACTAGGTTCAATTCCCACCCGACATTGCTGCCAGCTGTGTGATCTCAGTGGTCTTGGGCAGGTATCAATATAAAGAGCCTGTGATGCGAGCGGTTAACATGTAGGCGGGCGTAATCAGTGTCCCGTAATCCGGTGTCTTTCAGGCTCCCAGGGCGCTCAGAACCAAAACCCAAGCCTTGGGAAGTCCCTGGTGGTCCAGCGGTTAGAATTCCAGGCTTCTACTATAGTGACCAGGGTTCAGTCCCTGGTGGGGAAACTGAGATCTCCTAGGAGGAAGCTAAGATCGTGGCATCTGATCCCATTCCTTCATGGCAAATAGATGGGGAAACAGTGGAAATAGTGACAGACTTTATTTTTTGCATGCTTCAAAATCACTGCAGATGGTGACTGCAGCCATGAAATTAAAAGACGGTTGCTCCTAAGAAGAATAGTTATGACCAATCTAGACAGCATATTAAAGAGCAGAGATATTATTTTGCCAGCAAAGGTCCATCTAGTAAAACCTATGGTTTTTCCAGTATTCATGTATGAATGTGAGAGTTGTACCATAAAGAAAGCTTAGTGCCAAAGAATTCATGCTTTTGAACTGTGGTGCTGGAGAAGACTCTTGAGAATCCCTTGGACAGCAAGAATATCCAACTAGTTCCTCCTAAAGGAAATCAGTCTTGAATGTTCACTGGAAGGACTGATGCTGAAGCTGAAACTCGAATACTTTGGCCACCTGATGCGAAGAACTGACTCATTGGAAAAGACCCTGATGCTGGGAAAGATTGAATGAGGAGGAGAAGGAGGCAACAGAGGACGAGATGGTTGGATGGCATCACCGACTCAATGGACATGAGTTTGAGTAAACTCCAGGAGTTGGTGATGGACAGGGAAGCCTGGTATGCTGCAGTCCATGGGGTCACAAAGAGTTGGACATGACTGAGCAACTGAACTGAACTAAAGGGGAAGCTTGGCCCAAAAGAAAACAGAAAACTTAACTGCAACAAGGTAACCCAAGACTTAGCATGCTCCGCCCCTGATTGGCCCTATTGTTCCCTTCTGGTCCCTGTCAGTGCCCTAGCCACATGGAATCTTGGACCTCACCCACTCACCCACCTCTGCTGGGCCTTTGCACAGCTATTTCTACCCTTCCCTGCTGCCTGATCCTGCTCATCCTCCAAGAATCAGTTCCAACATATTGTAGGAGAATTTTTGTGTCTTGGTAAACTGTGGCTTCTCCATATTATTAATACATCTGTTGCTGCTGTTCAATCGCTAAGTCATGTAGTCACTGTTTGCGATCCCGTGGGCTGCAGCACACAAGGCTTCCCTGTCCTTCACTATCTCCCAGAATTTGCTCAAACTCACGTCCATTGAGTCAGTGATGCCATCCACCCATCTGGTCATCTGTCGGCCCCTTCTCCTCCTGCCTTCAATCTTTCCCAGCATTAGAGTCTTTTCCATTGAGTCAGCTCATCATATCAGGTGGCCAAAGTACTGGAGCTTCAGCTTCAGCATCAGTCCTTCCAATGAATATTCAGGGTTGATTTCCTTTAGGACTGACCGGTTTGATTTCCTTGCTCTCCAAGGGACTCTCAAGAGTCTTCTCCAGCACCACAGTTTGAAAGCTTCAATCCTTTGGCGCTCTCTTTATGGTCCTCTTTTGACCTTCTTTATGGTCCACCTCTCACATCCTTATAGGACTACAGATCTTAGTTTGCTAATCATCACTATCATCGCTACGCACCAGAAACTGAGTGACTTAAACCACAGACTTCTATCTCATGGTTCTGGAGGCCAGAAGTCAGCAATCAGGGTGTCAGCAGAGTTGTTTGCTCCTGAGTGCTGGGAAAGAATCTTCTCCCTGCTTCTCCCCTAGCTTCTGGTGTCTGACTGGCAATCTTTGGTGTTCCTTGGCTTATAAGCGCATCATCCAGTTTCTGCCTGCACGTTCACATGACACGCTCCCGGTGTGCATGTCTGGGTCCAAGTTTCCCCAGTTGACAAGACCCAGTCATTTTAGGTAAGGGCCCGCCCTACGCCAAATGACCTCCTCTTCACTCATTACATCTGCAACAAGCCTGTTTCCAAACAAGGTCACATTCTGAGCTGCTGGGGGTTAGGACTTCACAGATGAATTCTGGGTGGGGGATAATTCGAACTGTAACCAATCATTCAGAGCTACCTGATTCTGTGGGGTCTGTTTTACAACTCTATAAACTGTAGGTAAGTGAAGGCAGCACAAGATATATCTGTTTTTATTTGCTTGTTCGTGTTTTTTTTTTGGGGGGGGGG